>JAHCHA010009604.1:317-29789 GCA_027742795.1 Vigna hirtella
GTTTTGATGTTGAAATCATGCTTTTAGATGAAAATGAAGATTTTGTTTGTTTACCCTTTTGACATGCAGAACAAAGTTTATCTTTCTCAAATTTTAGTTTAGGCAAACCAATCACAAGATCCTTAGAGATTAATTTATTTAAGTGTTGCATGTGAATATGTGCAGCTCTTTTGTGCCATAGCCATGGATTTTCTTCTTTAGCAACTAAGCATGTTATTCTATGACTAGATTCACTCTCAATATCAATCAAATATATGTTATTATGTCTAACACCTTGCAAAGCAATTTCAGCAGAATTTTTAAAATAAACAGTACATTTGTCACTCTCAAAAGTTACCTTGAAACTTTTGTCACATAGTTGGCTTATGCTTAGAAGATTATGTTTGAGGCCTTCAACGTATAAGACGTCTTTTATTGTCAAAGTGTTTCCTCCTCCAATGTTTCCAGTACCCATTATTCTGCCTTTGTTGTTATCCCCATACGTTACAAATCCTTGCTTCTTCTTCTCAAAAGAGATGAATCTTTTCATGTCACCAGTCATGTGTCTTAAGCAACCACTGTCAAGATACCACAGTGACTTCTTGGACTTAGATTGATCCTACAAAACAAGTTAGCAAGAATTTTAGGTCCCCAATCTCAATATGGGTCCTTGGGGTTAGTTTTTGCAAGTTTACATCATCGCACAACTTTAACCCAAGCATATTTGCCACTTGGAACACCAACATGTTTGATATTGCATTTGTTTGATGTGTGACCATGCTTCATACAGAAAAAGAAACATACATCACTAATTTTATTTTTAATAAAAGTTCCTTTAACAACCCAAATTTTTCGAGTTCTTCTTGCCTTGGATTTAAAATTTTGATGCATGTTTCCATTGCTCTTATTAAGGATTGTTTTAGCATGTGAATTAGCTTTAGTTGCCTTAGCAAGTAAGTTTTCAAGTATATCAATATCAAACATATAACTTTTGCATGACAAGCATTCAACAGGTTCAACAATAGCATTTGCATCTGATAATTTAATTTCTAAGGTATTAACTCTATTTCTTAGAACAACTTCATCATCAAGAAGTTTATCATAATTTAACTTTAATTCATTATGTTCCTTTTTTAAATTTTTATGAGCAGCATTAAGTTTCTCAGATTCATTCATCAATTCAAAGAAAGCTTTTTGTAAATCTAATTCACTAGATTCAAAGCTGGAATCGCTTACTTGACTTCCAGTTTCTTCAGAATCTGCCATAAGGCATAGATTAGCTTCTTCTTCTGTGTCACTTGAACTCGTTGAGCTAGAGGCATTATCCTCCCAAGCTATGTATGCTTTCTTTTTCCTTTGAAATTTTCTTTCCTTCTTGTCTTCACTTTTCTTGCTTTTTGGACACTCAGATTTTACGTGCCCTCTTTCTCCACAACCGAAGCACTTTACGTTTGATGGAGATTCTTGACTTTCTTTCCTATCTTTGTGAAACTTGTCCTTTCCCTTTGCTTTCATGAACTTTGAAAATTTCTTTATCATCAAGCTCATGTTTTCTTCATCATCAGAATCATCTTCTTCGATCTTCTTAGAGCTTTTTCCTTTAGATATTTCAGTCTTGAAAGCTAGAGTTTTCCTTTTGCCTTGATCCTCTTCAGCAGTCAATCTCCTCAGCTCAAGTTCATGCTCACGGAGCTTTCCAAACAAGATTGGCATTGACATCTGAGTAAGATTTTGAGATTCCGAGATGGTAGTCACCTTTGGTTGCCAAGACCTGTCCAGAGATTTCAGAATTTTCACATTAAGTTCATCAGTATCAAAAGTCTTACCCAACCCTGTTAAATGATTCACAATATGAGTGAATCGTTTTTGAACGTCAGAGATCGTTTCTCCAGGTTGCATTCTGAACATCTCATATTCCTGAATGAGAGTGTTCTTCCTAGCGCGCTTCACGTCCTCTGTTCCTTCATGAGTGACTCTGAGGACTTCCCACATTTCCTGTGCTGTCTTACACACTGAAATTCTATAAAATTCATCAAGTACAACAGCAGATGAAATTATATTGCGAGCTTTAATATCAAACTGAGCTCATCTATTTTCTTCAGCAGTCCAATTAAAATAAGGTTTTTCAGTCTCTACACCATCAACAGTATTCATAGGAATATAAGGGCCATTTTGTACAGCTTCCCAGATACCTCTATCAACAGACCCCATAAAAATCTCCATTCTCACTTTCCAAAAAGCATAGTTATTACCAGTAAACAATAGAGGTCTGTTAATGGAAGCACCCTCAGCATATACATGGTTTTGATTGTGACCGACCATTTTCGCAAATATTTTTTTTTTTGAAAAACTATCAAAGCAAGCTCTGATACCAATTAATGGTATCGGAGGGGGTATTTTTCGAAGAGTATAGCGCAGCGGAATTAAAACTCAGAGAGCGGAAAGTGTGTTCGATCACAATTAAAATTAATTTGGTCCTTTTAGTAAAAATATTTTTTTTTCAGAAAATTAATCAAACAGTTGATATACGTAAAATAATATGAGTGTAGGGAATAGAAAAATCACACAGATATTTTTATACTGGTTCGATTCAACAGAATCTACGTCCAGTCGTTAATCACTATAAGTTTCACTAAAAATGGTTTAACAGATTACAATCAAATGAATAGGAATAAAACGAAAAGAACCACTCTACCAACTTGAAGAGAACCGCTCCAGCAATCGACCAACGATTCACAAGCTTCTCCTTTCACAAGACCAGGCAGAGTACCTTGCTAACTTGAAGAGAGTCTGCTCCGACTATCGACACACGATACGCGAGCCTCTCCTTTCACAAGACCAAGCAAGGGAACAATGAACAAAAAGATCTCTAAGAACGTTCCTCTGACACACAGTGTTCTAAGCTTTCTCAGTTCAAAAAAAACGTTACCTTCTGATTTCTCCAAATCAAATTATATAGCCAAGTACACTGAATGCCAAAGGTCAGCTCCCAACTGCCATGAATAATCGATTATTCAAGTCCTTTACAGAGCTTTCAAAAAAGTGATAATCGATTATATGAAGTGATAATCGATTATTCAAGTATGACTTGTGATAATCGATTATTCAAGTATGACTTGTGATAATCGATTATTGCTTAACCATAATCGATTATACTAGTAAAAATTACAATGTTTAACATTTTCCTACTACATTCAAAATCTACAAGTTGCTTTTTTTAACTATTTTCCTACTACATCCAAAATCTATAAGTTGCAGCATCATCAAAACACATCTTCAGGTTTTACCAATACTCCTTATTGGTAACACTATGGTGCATGGAATAGTGAAACTTCCTGGATCTTTAAGTTTAGGAGGTAATTTCTGTATAATTGCACTGCAATTACCCTGTACCGTGATAGTTTCCTTTTCAATGTACTTGTTTTTCTTTGTAAGAAGTTCCTTCAAAAACTTTGCATATGATGGCATCTGTTGCAATGCTTCAGAGAATGGTATAGTGATCTCCAGCTTCTTAAACAACTCCATGAATCTTTCCAACTGCTTTTCTTTCTCCTTCCTTGAATAATTCTTTGGATAAGGAAGTGGTTTTTCAAACTCTTTTTCTTTTTGTCTCTCCTCTCTCTTTTTTTTCTTTCTCCTCATCTTCTTCTTCTTTCTTTTTCTCTCTCTCAACTCTTTTTTTCCACTCACATGTTTCTTTTTCACTCTCATTTTCTTTCTCCTCTCTCTCTTCTTTTCTCTCCTCTAACACTTTACCACTTCTGGTCACAACAGTTTTACACTCCTTTCTGATATTACCATTTTTCATCTTGTCAACTATTCGCTCAATATGGATCTTCATATTTTTAAATGCAATTTCCACATTCTTACAATAAGATGCATTCGTCTTCAAGAATCTTTGGAAAGTCTCGTCAAGTTTTGTTGTCTTAGATGGAGTAAATTGCATTTGCCATTTTTGCTGTTGCCATTGAACCATTGAAATCTGTTGTATTTCTTGTGGTAATTGAGAAAGTTTCATAATTACTTCTTCCAACTGTTGAGAAATAATTTTATTTTGAATAAGCAAAGCATCATTTGATTGTAACAACTCCTTCTGACTAAGATATACTCTTTCAATGTTGAGCTCGTTGTCACTAGTAGCCATATTTTCAATGATTTCTGTAGCTTCCTCTGGAGTTTTCCATTTAATGTTTCCTCCTGCTGAGGCGTCAAGCATCATCTTGGTTTGTGAACCAAGACCTCCAAGGAAGGTTAAGACTACTTCCTCTTCTTTGAATCAATGCGTAGGAGTCTTTCTTAACAAGCTTTTATATTTATCCCATGCATGACCCATTCCTCCATGCCTTGCCTGAATGAAGAAATCTCTTGCTTGCCTTTACTCACCTTTGATTGTGGGAAGTATTTGTTTAGAAACTTTGTTACCACTGCTTCCCACTCTGTTAAGCTTCCCTCTGGAAAAGAATTTAACCAAAGCTTAGCATTGCCTCCTAATGAGAATGGAAACAAGCTAAGTTTGATTGCTTCATCCGGCACCCCATTTATTTTCACTGTGTTGCAGATCTCATTAAATGTAGTGAGGTGCTCATATGGGCTTTCGTGAGATAACCCATTGAATTGATTACTTTTCACCAGTTGGATCAACGCTGATTTGACCTCCATGTTAGTTGCATTGACTCTTGGTCTTGCTATGCTGTTAAAATGCTGAGGTCCAGCTGTATTTGTGTAATCTGCAAGAGTTCTTCTTATATTATTGTTCTCCATGTTTTCAGTGCTATGGTCAGAACCATGTGGTGATGGTTGCAACAGAGTTTCCGGAGGAGGGAAAAGTTCTCTAGATGTACGAATTCTTCTCCTCCGTCTACTCTCGTCTAAACCTTCAAGAAGAGGTTATGCAGTTTTCTTGCTCCTGGTTCGAATTGCTTCCTGCATACACAAGAAAACAAAACCCTAGGAGAATTGGTTTGCACAAAAAGATATAAGAGAAGATATAAAATAAAAATAAAAACATAAAATAAAATAAAATAAAATAAAATAAAACAAAAACCGAAAAATAAAAACAGAAATTTAAAATTTAAGTTAAAGATAATCAATAATCACACAAATTAACCAGTTAAACCACGAGTCCCCGGCAACGGCGCCAAAAACTTGATGACAAATTTATGAACACCGAAAAACGGGGCCACAAACTTGTTTAACAATCGGCAAGTGTGACCGAATCGTTTCAAGTAATAAAACTCGATAAGACCAAGTATCGTTCTCCCAAAGGACTCACGGCCTAGTTTAGTTATGTGATTTGTTGATTATTTAAGACTTAAGAACAAATTGATTGGAATTTAATGTGCAAAAGACAGTAAATAAACATGTATGCATGAATTTGATCAATGGCGAAAACGGAATACAAACACTTCAATGAAATAGATGGATGAGTATGTTGTTGGGGTTATCAATTTCATCTTATCCACTCGCATATACTTTAGGAATTCAACATTCTTTTCATCAATTGTTAATGCCACTCTCTAAATCACCTTGCAAGAAGGCCTATCCTTAATTACGAGTTCATACAATTCCTAGCATTCCTAGTAATTAGTTCTTAAGTGCAGGAGCTTAACGGCAACCAATATACTATTAGGAGAAATTCCCCGGATCTAGATTTCCCCGTACGTTTCCGTATCGACAAAATCAATAATCATGGCAATGAATGAGTTAAACAAAGCAAGCATTAAGCAAAGAGGAAAAACCCTAACTAATGATGAAAGAAAGCATAAGTCTTAAAAGTAAGATGTTTAAACAAATTCCATATATGAGAGTTTCACAAGACTACATTGATTCCCCAACAACAATACAAGGTTTAGTTCACCATATTCATGGTGAAACTAGATGAATAATAACGAAAGAATGAAAGATAAAACCCTAGAAAGGTGAAGAGGTAGCCTGAGCATCCAAGATCCTCCTTCAAAGGGGTGGAAAAGAGAGTATTTGCTTCGTTTCTGCCAAAGTGCGTGAGTTGTTTTCTTCCCCTCAGCGGCCATTTTGCCCCTCAGCGGATCCAACGTGACCTCCTGAGTGCCGCTCAGCGGTAAACTGCCGCTGAGTGGTAGTTGCGGCTTCTCCTTTTGCACTTTTTGATGTCTTTTCTGATTCCATCTCTCTCCTTCTTCACTTCTTTCACCAAATTCACCTTAAAACCTGCACAAAAACACTGAAATCAAGCATAAACCTGTCCAGCTCTCTTATTTCTGAAAATATGACCAAAAACATGATTTCAAGCTAGTTTCTAAGTGTTAAAGGTTGCTTTTAGTATCAATTTTAAGCATGAAAATAACAGTTTTTCAACTGTTATCATCGTCTCTCAAGGACCAAACTATGGTTCGAGAATTAGGTTAGACACGTAGTGGGGGGTTTGGTGAAGAGTTTGTGAATGCAGTTGAACTAAATTAAAACACGAATATAAACACAAATGTAAACAAAAAATTAAAACGGTTGGTCACTAATTCGATTACATGCTTCCAATCACAAATTAACGACAATTACACACTACTCTAATCCAAATCCAACATTAATCACCCAACTAAGCGAAGGCTAATCCGGTCTTCAAAATTACAAACAAAGTGAATGCAATGCACAAATCCAATCAGTCCTGCACCATACAGCCTAATCAACTAAGTGAAGATTAAACACCGATTGGGCAACTAAGTGTATACCTAATCGCAAACACAAAAAAGATTGAATATCGAGCCAAATCAAAGTAACGACATGAAAGTTAAAGTGCAAGAGTCTCATGAATAAATTACTCTAACCTCTAATCCACATGAATGAATCAACTAAGTGAAGACCAATCATGCTATCATAATCGTGAACTAAGCGAACGCAATACATCCATTCCATCCAATGTGTTCTATACAGATTGATCAACTAAGCGAAGATGCAATCACCAATTGGGCAACGAAGCGTATACCCATTACAAGAACATAATCAGATTTCATAGAATGCCAGGAAGAGTAGAATAAACACAAGGACAGTCCAAGAAATCTCAAGGAAACAATGTAATATCACTAATGACCAACCCAACTAACTTAAGTTAACATTACAACTAAATTAAGGAAAAGTTGCATGACCCACTTGAAAAGCAATTGATAATTAAAAAAAAACATCTTACGTAATTGAAAGACAACGTGTTAGCCCTAGAAGCTCAATGCAGCAGAAATAAAAAAACAATGCTAAATGCAATTTAATATATAAAATATAAGGCATCTTGGTTCAAGCATGAAGAAGACAGAAAATAAGGAAATCTTTTGGAGTAAATTGTGTGCACCTTCTCCAAACAGAATCAGCGTTTCTTTTTTTCTCAAAGCAAAATGAATTGACCGCTCCTTTTTAAAATGAACAGTGAAAGTCCTCCTACAATTCTATATCCAAACCATAACGTGTTGCACCTTTCCAATCATGAAGCACCCTCCAAAAAGTATATTACCCATGTGCCTCCTGTTGGATGTAACTCGGCTTTGAAGCTCTCCATCAAGGACGCGACAACTACTTGCTTCTCTCCAAGAAAGAAATTAAAAATCCATCATCGTGCATCGCCTCTGCTAGACGTCACCGTGTACACCCAATATTGAAGCACCGCTTCTTCCAAATGAAATCAGCACTTGTCAGCAAGAAAAATAAAATGTGCTACTGCTCCTTTTCTAATAATAACGCACCGTTCAATTCTCTAAAAAACAAAATGAAAGTATTGTCTGCTGGAATCAAAATCAAAATGTATCAAATCACAGTGCACACCAAGGCTAGCTTTTTCATTCTCCGTCCCCTGTTTAAAATGGAAAATGTGCGTACAAAAATGTGGGAGGCGGCTGTCCCTTTTCACGTCTAGACCCCCTCCGTCTTTTGAAATGAAGATTTTCCCCCTTTATGTGTGACAGTGGCTGCACCAAAAACCTAGGGTGCCAAGTCACTCACCCCCACTTTTAGGCCAAGTCTCCTTTGCCAAAAAGTAACCCAAAGTGTAAAAGTTGATCCAAATATTCTAAACCACTAAATTACAATATATGAATTCTAAAACGTCTATGTGGAGAGTCTTGAATTATGTAGCAGCCCTCCAAATGTCCCAAAATGTATTTCCAAAATTTTCCCTGCAATCAATAATGAAAATAATAAGCTCAGATAATTCAAATTAATTAAAATAAGAATTTATGGTCAAGTTGAGCACAATTAGCAAAAATGGGAACATACTGGACATTCAAGCACAATTCCCTAATTAAATCTGGTACAATAAACTAAGTAAAGTCAACAAAATATTGACTCATCAAAATACACCACACTTAGTCTTTTGCATTCCTAGGCAAAATCAAGACGAAGATCAAGGAATAGTTCAGAGGACATCAGGGAAGTGACACAACCTCAACACACAGAAAACAAAGACTCACAAGGACAGAAACAGAATTACACAGTCCTCAAGGAATCTGTACAAAGAAAAGAAGTAGACAATATCCAACACAGAATCAAAGAAAACAGATACTCATGAAATCATCCAAGCACTTCCAAGCATGGCAAAATGATCAATCAACTTGAGAAGTGAATCAAAAGTAACAAAACCTCACAGATGCACTATCATTATTTCTCTCAAATGTCTAGGGTAAACAATGTCAACTCAATGCACTCAAGAAAGCAAGCAACAAACAGACTTAGCAAGCCTCTAATATCAACACTCAAAACATATGCATGTTCAAATCAAAAGGTCTTTTATGGATGTAATGGGGCCAAGGACAAGGGAGAATATAATATGGATGAGAAGCTATAAACCAAAAGAAGTAGAGGAGAAATGAGGAACAAGTGTAAACACAGTCAAATCACACCCAAACCTCTAATTCAATCCTCTTCTTGACTCCATTATTCAAAAAAATATTATGTTTTTCTCGTTTTTCTTCATTTTTATTTCTTTCTTTTCTCATTTTGGCTCTTTTCTTTTCTCTCTATTTAGGACACAACTATAAGAGACAAGATATACAACATATTTACAAAAACAAAACAAGAAGAGGAACTAACTAGTCAATTCATAAGAATCCCCAAGGAGACCACAATTGTTCCCAAAACACTTCCAAAGGTCCAAAATTCCCTAAGGTTAAGTTAATCATGGTTTTTTTAATTAGGTCTAGTGTATGAGCTTCAAAACAAAGAAATGTGGAAAGTATAGGCTCAAAAGGGGTTATCAAAGGATCAAAACAAGGTAAGCTTATTTGGCTAGAGAGGCTCAAGAACAAAATTGCCTTTATCACTTCCAAACATGCATATCAATCAAGAATCATCAAAAGAGTCAAGCCAAGGCATGTATGCAAGCAATCAAGAGACATATCACACACAAGAAAGACATTAAGTGGCTCAAATTCTCACACAGGGCTTTTGTCACAATCAAATCAACCTCTCAAACATCATAATCATCTTTCCAAGCAAAGAAAAACAAGGATTTCAAGCCAAGTATCAATCATGTGAAGGAAAGGACAAGTCTACAACCTAAACAAAGTATAGAAAGCAAGGGAACATGCAAAACTGCACATAAGACACAACAAAAACAACCTAGAAAAGAAAAACTTTAACAAAGAAAACAAAAACTAACAAAGAAAAAAATCATAATCTCCCCCAATAGACCACACTTAAACTACACAATGTTCTCAGTGTGTCACAGACAATAAGATCAGAAATCAGAACAATGAACAGATCATGGACAAGTGCAATAAAAGTGGGGAAAGGAGGAGAAGAGAAAAGAAAACTCCCCTGGTCATCTTGGCAGTTGCCAATTTTGGACTAGTAGGGAAATGTTTTCTACCACTAGATCCAGCAAGGAAGTTCTGAGGAAGAACTGCTTCATCTTCCAGCAAGGAAATTTCTTCCACAGCTGGATCTAAGAAGCAAAGATTGTTGATGAGTGGGTTCAGCCAGTGCCTATTGATCTTGAAGCTTTTTTGTATGATTGCACCTTTGTTTTCCACTGTGGGTGTTTGTTAGTCAAATTCAGGTGTATGATAACAGTTGAAAAACTGTTATTTTTATACTTAATTTTGACTTTAAAGACAACCTTTATGACTTAGAAATTAGCTTGGAATCATGCTTCAGCTTAAGTTTTGGAAATAAGAGAGCTAGATGGGTTTTATGCTTGGTCTTCCTTTTTTTCGCAATAATTAAGATGAATTAGATGAAAGAAGTTGAAGTAGTAAGGAGCTGGACTTAGGAAAGGAAGTGAAAGTGCACAAAAGAAGAGCCGTAGTCACCGCTGAGCGCCAATTTTACCGTTGATCGGCATTCTGAAGTCCCACAGTCACCGTGATGACAAATTTATGAACATCGAAAAACGACGCCAAAAACTTGTTTAACCCTCGACAAGTGTCACCGAATCGTATCAAGTAATAAACTCGGTAAGACCAAGTATCGTTCTCCCAAAGGACTAACCGCCTAGTTAGTTATATGATTTCTTGATTATTTAAGACTTGAGAACAAATTGTTACAAGTTTCAAATGCAAAAGACAAAAAGTAAACATGTATGCATGTGATGATCAATGGGAAAGAAGAACACAAACACTGAACGAATTATATGGATGAGTATGTTGTTGGGCTAATCAATTTCATCTTATCCACTTTCATATATTTTAGGAATTCATCATTCTTTTCATCAATGTTAATGCCACTCTCTAAATTACCTTAAACCCGATGTCTCGGTGAAGAAAGTCTATCCTTAATTATGAGTTCATACAATTCCTAGCATCCCTAATAATTAATTAAACCTTAACGGCAATCAACCCTCACATCCCTTTGTCTAGGCAATATGCTATTGGGAGAATTTCCCCGGATCTAGATTTCCCCGTATGTTCCCATATCGAAAAAATCAATAATCATGACATCAGATGAGTTAAACAATGCATGCTTTGAGCAAAGAGGAAAAACCCTAACTAATGATGAAAGAAAGCATGTATCATAAATATGATGTTTAAACACTAAATTCCATATATAAGAGCTTCAAAAGATTACATTGATTCCCCAACAACAATACAAAATTTAGTTCACAATATTCATGGTGAAACTAGATGAACAATAATGAAAGAATGGAAGAGATAGAAAAACCCTAGAAAGAGAATAGGAGAGTCGTCACCAGCTCCAATTCTACCCCCAAGGGGTGAAAAGTTTGTTTTGCGTCTTCTCCAGCCATATATCCAAACCCTAGGAAGTCCTAAAGCTTATATACTAATCAAAATATTACAGAAAACTAGGCCCAAGCCCATAAAACTAACAGAAAACTGGTCCAAGCCCATTAGGAATGGCGCTGAGCGGTACTTTACCGCTAAGCGGTACTAGCGCATGATCCATTTTGCCCCCCAGCTACTGTTTTGCCCCTTAGCGGTTATTTCGGCACCCGAAAATTGCCGCTCAACACCAAATTACCGTTGAGCGCCACTCGGTCATACTTTTTCTGCATTCTGGTTGACTGGTTGATTTTTCTGGCCGATTGATTGACTTTTCTGGTTTCTGGTTGACTTTTCAGCATTCCAATCATTCGATACTTCAATTCTTCTTTCAAATCATTCAATTAGCCTACAAAATCAAGGGAATCTTGCACAAAACCATTACATTCACCTTTAACTCTCTTATTCACAAAGCTAAAGAGAAAATATGAGTTCAAGTTAGTTTCTAAGTCTTAAGGTTGCTTTTGGTATCAATTTTAAGCATAAAAGTAACAGGTTTTCAACTGTTATCACACCGCTGAGGGCAAAAACTACGGCTCAGCGTCAATTCTGAAGACCCACACTTACCGCTGAGTGGCAAAAGTGTCGCTGAGCGCCATTTATTTGGGCTTGGGCCTATTTTTTTGTAATTTTTAGGAAACTATATAAGGTTTTAGTCGAATTAGGGTTGGTATCTTTGGACAGAAAGAGGCGAAATCACACTTTCTTTACCCCTTGGAGGAGGATTTTGGATGCTCAGGCTTTATTCTTCAACTTCTAGGGTTCTATCTTTCATTCTTTCATTATTTTTCATCTACTTTCACCATGTCTATGGTGAACTAAACTTTCATTGTTGTTGGGGAACCGATGTAATCCTTTGAAACTCTCATGTATTGAATTGATTCTTTAATTTATATGCTTTCTTTCATTAATTGTTAGGGTTTTTCTTCTATACTCTATGCATGCTTTGTTTAACTCATTCAATTTCATGATCATTGATGTTATTTGTATGGATACATATAAGTACATCTAGAACTGAGGAAATTCTCCCAAGAGCAATATTACCTAGACATAAGGATAGGAGGATTGGTTGCCTTTAAGCTTCTGTGCGAATGTAATGCATGAATAATTGATAGGGAGACAAGACATTGTAAACTAGTGATCAGGAGTAGTCTTTCTTCACCGAGATATCAAGTTTAAGGTAAATTAGAAAGTGGCATTAACATTAATGAAGAAAGATGAATTCATGAATACATGAGAGTGGATAGGATAAATCGGAAACCCCAACAACATCATTATTCCATATTCTACATTAATCTTTTTTGCTTCTTTCAGTCCAATTGATCAACACATGTATTCATATTTACTTCTCAGTATTTGCATTCAAACCTAAAAGAATTTGTTCACAAGTCTAATTTAATCAACAAATCACATAATTGTCTAGGCCATTAATCCTTTGGAAAACGATACTTGATCTTACCATTTTATTATTACTTGATACGATTCGGTACACTTGCCGAGTGTTAACAAGTTTTTGGACCCGTTGTCGGGGACTCGTGGTTTAACTATTTAATTTGTGTGATTATTGATTAATTTTGACTTGATTTTTTTCTTTTTATCTTTTTATCTATCTATCTTTTCGTTTTTATCTTTTTGTTTTTATCTTTTTATCTTCTTATCTTTTTAGTTTATCATTTCTATCTTTTTGTGCTAACAATTGTTTCTAGGGTTTTGTGTTCTTGTGTATGCAGGATACAATTCGGACTAGGAGCAAGAAAATTTCGGAACCTCTTCTTCAAGGATCGGATGAAAGTAGAAGGAGGAGGAGAGTTCGAACTTTTAGAGAATTATTTCCTTCTCTAGAAACACTTCTACAACCCTCACCATAAAGGCTAACCAGAGCACTCATCACTTTAATAGCATTACACCAATGTTGTTGGCCCTCATCACTTTAATAGCATTGCTAGGCCGAGGGTCAATGCTGCAAATATGGTAGTGAAACCGACGTTGATACATTTGGTAAAGAGCAACCAATTTAATGGGCTATCACATGAAAGTTCATATGAGCATCTAGCCACATTCAACGAGATTTGCATCTAACGACATCGTATCCCTGAAGACTCTCGACATTAAACAGTTGTGTGATAGCTCAATTAATTAAGACTTTAAATAAAACGAGATTGTTGGTTTCAAATGCAAAGGCATAATATTAAATATGAATGCAAATTGATCAATAGTAGAGTAACATAAAGATGAGCGGAGGTTGTTTATAAAATGAGATGAATATGTTGTTAGCATTTGATTTCACCAAGTTTACTCTCATGTATATAAGAATTCTTCTTTTTACATTAATATTAATGCCATTAATATTTCCTAGTTCGTGCAATTTCTAGCGTTCCTAGAAAATTAAGTCTGAAGATCAAGAGCTTAAGACGACCAAATACTCATACCCTCATCCCTAAGAAATATTACCCTTGGGAGAATTTAACAAGAACCTGAATTGTAAGCAACCTCCCAACACTCATGCAATTCATAAATCATGCTACTAAATGAGTTAAATAGAGTAAGCATTGAATCCGATGAATTCCCTAATAATTAATGAAAAAGGATATAAATTAAGGATCAATTCAAATACATGAGAGTTCACAAGGTTACATCATTCCCCAACAACAAATAGAGATTAGCTCCTCATAGACATGGAGAAACTATATGAATAATGGAAAAGCATGAGATAATGAAACCCTAAGAGTAGAAGAGGAACCTTTAGATCCGCCTTTAGAGAGTAGAAGAGTGTGATGTTGTGTTGCTCCAGCCAGAGATACAAAACATAAAGCGCCTGGGTCCTTTAAATAAAGTTGGAAAAGTGTAGAAACAGGGCCCGGTCCAAAAGAGTCGAGACAGGGCAAAAATTGGGCCGGATCTGCGATGCAAGACGCTCAGGCGCCCTATGTTGGGCGGCCAGGCGGTGGACGGTCCTCATGTAGGGCTTGAGCCTTCAATTGGTCGCCCAGGATTCGGGGGCCGCCGCTCGGGCAGCCTAGGATAGCGCTAGGGCAGTGGACGTCGATTTTCCGAAGCTCAAGCCTCGGACAAGGCGCCCAAGCTTCGTGCGGTTCCTCTTTTTGGTGCTTTTCCAGACCTTTCTGAGCTCTAACTCCTTAGCACTTCATCTCTGCTTTCCGCATTCTCTCATTACCTATCAAAACAAGGGAAATTAGTCATAAAATCATCAAATTCAACCTCAACTCTCTTATTCACACAATTAAATGAAAAAGCATGTGTCCAAGCAAGTTACTAAGTGAAAAAGGGTGTATTTAGTATCAAAATTACATAACATATAACGGTATTTTCAACCGTTAACACAACCCCAAACTTAGAACTTTGCTTGTCCTCAAGCAAAACAGATTGTAACTCAGCTTTTCAGAACAATCACTGCAATGACTCAACCTTTTTCAAAAACTTTTTCTTTCAGATAAGCAATCACTTCTATCAATTCAGCATAAAGATCTCAGTCAAGATGTGCGGATGCCTTAATTCAATCAAAATCAATGTGATGCTCATACACTTTCAACAGATGCTATCCTTAAGAATGATCAATCAACCAAGCAGAGATGCAATCATAAATTCGGAGAACTACTCCTCGCCAAATAAAGTGTTTCACTCAAGCATTCAAAAGTGTATCACTCAAGCACTCAAAAGTGTATCACTCAACTCACAGGTGTTTAGTGAGGTGTTGGTGTTTCTTTCACTCTGCTACCACAATGTCACATAAATTAATTTTGTCTTTCATTTAACCAAAACCAAACATACTCACAAGCAGATTTTCATCACAAGGGCTTTTCTTGGCTTGTACTTGGCTGGGATAAGAAGAAACATGGTTTTTCAGGAATGCAAAATCCTTGAGTTAAGAGAGATATTTATGAAATTAACAATTACACACAGGTTCTCTTTTCAAGAAGATCTTTCCCAACCTTTTTCCCTTGCAGTGAGCTTTCTTTTCTTTCTTTTTATTTTTTTCTTTTCTTTTGATTTTTCTTTTTCTTTTTCTTTGTGCTCACTGCTTATTTTTCTAGCAACCCCAAACTTGAACCTCTATCAATACCTCACAAATATTCTCAACTCAAGGTAATTTAAAACAGGATGTTCAAAACATGCTTAAGGCTAAAGGTTCAAAGGATGGAGCAAATTGTTCTCTTTTTATTTGGAAAAATTCATGAGTAAGCTAAAAAAAATAAGGGATAATAAAAGATGGCCTTGATCATATGAAACCTGCAAGCAAGTAGTTTAATCACAGAAAATTTGGGCAAAATCATTCATGCTTTCAAAGTAATAGCAATTATTCACAATAAGTCTGAAGTTCAAAACTCACACAGGTAAACTCTCAAGTCCCAAAATTCAGAAAAACATCCTGCTCAGTATCTCAATCAAATTTTACCTCAAGCACCTATTTCATACTTTTTGAGCTAACACATCATGCATTATCTCAACATCAATTAATACACTAGAATATCACAAAGCAATACTCATCACAAAACACATCACAGTTGAATCAAAGCACTGTAGTTCATTAAAACAAAGTACAAAAACAAAACAATTGATTAAAAAGAAAACAAATAACAAAACAAAAAATTAAAAGGAAAACAAATAACAAAACAAAAGATTAAAAAGAAAGGTTTAGAAAGTTGGATTGCCTCCCAGTAAACGCTTCTTTAACGTCACTAGCTTGACCCAGTCTTCATCATCATATCATCTATCAGTAGATATTGTCAGTAACATCCATCAGTAGATGTCTAATCACATAGTATTCATTAGTAGATGCTAATTAATGTCCTCTTCCGTAGCAGCATCAATCAGTAGATGTTGTCCTTACTACTATCAGAAGCAGCATATAACCTAAAAAAAACTCAAACACACAAAAACAAAATCAAATCCAAACCACACAACTAAATTAAAAAGAATAAATAAATAAAACAAAATAAAAGATAAAAAAAATTCAGAGACTTGGTTGCCTCCCAGCAAGTGCTTCTTTAACGTCACTAGCTTGACACCATTAAGCTCAATCTGGATCTAGGCTTGACTTCAAGACCACCAATCTTTTCAAGTACAGATAAGGGCATCAAGTTGATAATTGACTCTAAATCAATTAAGGCTTTCCCTCTTTCATGACTCTCAATAGTGCAGGGGTGATGAGAGGGTCGCACCTCTCACAAAAGTTGTGCATAAAATTAATGCAGTATAAGCTAGGAAGTGACTCCTAGGTCGTCTCTCAAGGACCAAATTTGGTTCAAGTCTCAGGTCAAACACGCAGGGGGGGGTTTGTGAAAAGTTTGTGAATGCGGATGAACTAAATTAAAACACGAATATAAACGTGAAGGTAAACACATAATTAAAATGGTTGGTCATTAAAAATAACATTACAACTAAATTAAATGAAAACACTAAAACAAAACATTCAATGTCAAATTGTGTGAACTAAGTGCAATGCAATAAATAAATAAGAAAACTCATTCAATGCTCTTAAATACACATTAATAAAGCTTGGAAATTGTAAAACAAAATCACCACCGATTCAAGCATCAACACAATATAAAGAGAAAACCTCTTGGAACTTTCTTTCCCTCCCTGGACATAACCGAATGCCCATTCCAATTGAATAAAAGTTCACCCGTGTGCTTGAAATAAGTAAAAGAAGCCGAGAGCTTCTTCCCGTGTCACCGATTCACAACGTGCCCTGCTGCCAGCTGCTTCCGTGGCCTTCCTACTTAGACGGTGCTGTGCTCCCTTTCAACACCGCTTCATTCGTTTAAAACATCAATCAACAGTTCAATAAAAAATGAAAATGCAATGAGGATTCAGCCGAAAATGAATAAAACATCATTTCTTCCTTTTCTCCATTGAAAAACAACATTCTCGGAAAACAAAACAAGGTCCCGAAAAAATGAAAAAGTCCGTGCTTTTTTTCAAATGGCGGCTGCCCTTTTGTCTTAAGGCCGTGTGTCCCTTTTTTAGGGTAGGGTCCACACACTAAAACCCTAGGGTCCAAGTCACTAACTTCTAATTTTTGGATCTAAACTAGTTTACCAAAAATTGACCCAAAATGTAAGAGTTGATACAGAAATTCTAAACTACTGAATTACAATTTAATTAATTCAAAAATGTCTGTCTGGAGAGTCTTGAATTTATTTGGCATTCTTCCTGATGTCCCAAAATGTATTTCCGAAATTTTCCTGCATTTCAAAAATGCACTTAATCAGCTCAGAAAATCCAAATTAGCACAATTACAAATTTCCGACCAAATTAAGCGGAATTCGGAAAACGGGGAAATAACAAACAATTAAACACAATTCCCTGGTTTATTTAAGTGCAATAAACTAAATATAATTCAAGAAATAACGACTCATCAAAATAGACCACACTTAGTCTTTTGCACTCCTGGGAAAAACCAAAACGAAAACCAGGGAACTACTCAAACATCAGGGAGTTGACACAGACTCGACAGACAGACAACAAAGACTCCAAAACAGAACCACAGTTGCACAATTCTCACAAAATTTGGACGGTAAAAGGTATAGGCAGAATCCCACACAGAGTCAATGAAAGCAAATACTCAAAGAATCATCCAAACAGTTCAGTACAAGGAAAACAGCCAATCAGTTCAAGAGATGAATCAAAAGCAACAGAGCCTCACAGATGCACACAATTAGTGTTTCTCTCAAGTGTTTAAGGTAAATCAATGTCACTCAATGCACTCAAGAAAGCAAACAACAACAGACTTGGCAAGCCTCTAATATCAACACTCAAGCACATATGCATGTTCAAATCAAAAGGTCTTTTCATGATTGTAATGGGGCCAAGGACAAGGGAGGATATATCTGGATAAGAAGCTACAAACCATAAGGAACAGAGGAGCAATGGGGAACAAGTGTAAACACATTCAAACACACCCACAACCTCTAATTCCATCCTCTTCTTGACTCCATTATTCACAATTATTCACATTTTTTTTTCACTATTTTTCTGCTTTCTTTTTTTCATCCTGTCTCTTTTCTTTTCTCTCTTTTCAAAACAAAATTGTAAAAGACAAGATACACATATATTTACCAAAACAAAACAAGAAGAGGAACCAACTAGCCAACTCATCAGAAACCCCCAAGAGACCACACTTGTTCCCAAAACACTTCCAAAGCTCCAAAATTCCCTAAGGTTAAGGTAATCATGGTTTTTCACTTAGGGCTAGTGTATGAGCTTCAAAACAAAGAATTGGGGGAAAGTATAGGCTCAAAAGGGGTTATCAAAGGATCAAAACAAGGTAAGCTTATTTGGCTAGAGAGGCTCAAAAACAAAACTGCCTTTATCACTTCCAAACATGCATATCAATCAAGAGTTGTCAACAAGAGTCAAGCCAAGGCATATGCGCAAGCAATCAAGAGACATATCACACACAAGAAAGAACATAAAGTGGCTCAAATCTCACACAGGGAAATTCTCCCAGAAGCAATATTACCTAGACATAGGAATAGGAGGATCGGTTGCCTTTAAGCTTCTGTGTGAATGCAATGCATGAATAATTGCTAGGGAGACAAGACATTGTAAACTAGTGATTAGGATTAGGCTTTCTTCACTGAGACATCGGGTTTAAGGTAAATTAGAAAGTGGCATTCATATTATTGAAGAAAGATGAATTCATGAATACATGAGAGTGGATAGGATGAGTCGAAAACCCCAACAACATAATCATTCATATTTTATATCCATCTCTTTTGCTTCTTTCAATCCAATTGATCAAAACTTGCATTCATGTTTATTTTCTGCAGTTCAAACACAATGATTTCGTTTACAAGTCTAGTTTAATCAAGAAATCACATAACTGTCTAGACCGTGAGTCCTTTAGGAAATGATACTTAGTCTTACCATTTTATTATTACTTGATACGGTTCGGTACACTTGCCGAGTGTTAACATAAACATTCATGTTGTTGATGGATCGACAAGTGTACTGAATCGCACAAGTAATATAAAATGGTAGGACCAAGTATCTTATCCTAGAAGACTCTCAGCACTAAACAATTGCGTGATAACTCAATTAATTAAGATTTAAAAGAAACGAGATTGTTGGTTTCAAATGCAAAGACATAAAATTAAATATGAATGCAAATTGATCAATAGTAGAGTAACACAGAGATGAATGGAGGTTTTTTATAAAATGAGATGATTATGTTGTTAGGGTTTGATTTCACCAAGTTTACTCTCATGTATATAAGAATTCTTCTTTTTTCATTATTATTAACGTCACTCATTAAATTACTTAGAACTCGATCCCTCGGCACAATAAGCCTCCCTTAATTCTTAGTCCGTGTAATTCCTAGTGTTCCTAGAAAATTAAGTCTGAAGATCAAGAGCTTAAGACGACCAAGTACTCATATCCTCATCCCTGAGAAATATTACCCTTGGGAGAATTCAACAAGAACCTGAATTGTAAGGAACCTCCCAACACTCATGCAATTCATAAATCATGCTACTAAATGAATTAAATAGAGCAAGCATTGAAACAAATGAATTCCCTAACAATTAATGAATAAAGCATATATGATTAAGAATCAATTCAAATACATTAGAGTTCACAGGGTTACATCATTCGCCAACAACAAATAAAGTTTAGTTCCCCATAGACATGGAGAAACTAAATGTACAATGGAAAAACATGACACAGTAAAACCCTAAGAGTATAAGAGGAAGCTTCCACCTCCAGATCCGCCTTCAAAGAGTATAAGAGTCTGTTGTTGTGTTGCTCCAGCCAGAGATACCAAACCTAGAGCATCAGAATCCTTTAAATAAAGTCAGAAAAGAGTAGAAACAGGGCCCAGTCCAAAAGAGTCGAAACAGAGCAAAAAATGGGCCTATTCCACGACGCACGACGCTCAGGCGCCCCTTTTTGGACGCCAGGGCGGTGGACGTTGATTTTTGGCGCCCAAGCCTCCACTGGGCCCCCAAGCTTCGCGGTTGACTTTTCTGGTTGACTTTTTTGCACTCTGGTTGACGTTTCTGCACTCTGGTTAAATTTTCTGTATTTCAATTATTTGGTGCTTTAACTCTTCCTACAAATCATTCCAATAGCCTACAAAATCAAGGGAATTTGGTGATAAAATCATCAAGTATAACCTTAACTCTCTTATTCACAAAACTAAAGCAAAAATATGAGTCAAAGTAATTTTCTAAGTCAAAAAGGGTGCATTTAGTATAAAAATTACATCACAGATAACGGTATTTTAAACCGTTATCAAGTTTCTTGATTAATTAAGGCTTGTAAACAAAATCATGGTGTTTATAATGCAGAAAATAAATATGAATCCAAGTGTTGATCAATTGACTTGAAGAATGCACAGGTGATTGATATAAAATATGGAATGATTATGTTGATGGGGTTTGCGACTTATCCTATCCACTCTCATGTATTTATGAATTCATCTTCTTCATTAATGTTAATGCCATTTTCTAATTTACCTTAAACCCGATGTCTCGGTGAAGAAAGCCTACTCTTAATTACTAGATCACAATGTCTTGTATCCCTAACAATTAATTTTGCATTACATTCGAACAGAAGCTTAAAGGCAAACAACCCTCCTATCCCTATGTCTAGGTAATATTGCTTTTGAGAGCAATTCCCCAGTTCTAGATTTTCCCATATGTGTCCATATTGACAAAATAAATTAATGAGTTAAACAAAGCATGCACAGAGTGTAGAGTAAAAACCCTAACAATTAATGAAGTAAAACATTTATAATAAAAATCAATTCAATACATGAGAGTTTCAAAGGATTACATCGTTTCCCTAACAATAATGAAGGTTTAGTTCACCATAGACATGGTGAAACTAGATGAAAATATGGAAAAGAATGAAAGATAAAATCCTAAAAGTTGAAGATCGGAGCTTCCGCATCCAAAATCCGCCTCTGAGGGGTGAAAGGAGTGTGTTTTCGCCTCTTTCTGTCAAAAGATATGAACCCTAGGACGTCCAAAACCTTCAATAGTTTATAAGAAAAACAGAAAACAGGTCCAACCCACGTCGTCAATGCTCAGCGCCCCCAGAAGGGTGCCCAGCCGTAAGTGCGGCACTCAAATGATGCTCAACGATGGCTCTCAAGCGTGAAATAGTGGTTGCAGAACCAAATTAGCGCTCAGGGGTGGCGCTCAGCCATGAAACAGTGATTGCAACACCAGACTGACACTCAGTGGTGGCGCTTAGGCGTGAAATCCAACTCATTGCTACTTCTAGTTCTTCATCCAATTCATCTTAATTCCTGTCAAAACAAGGAAAACTAAGTATAAAACCAATAATACCAACTTTAACTCTCTTATTTTGACATCTTAAGGAAAAACATGATTTCAAGCTAGTTTCTAAGTCATTAAGGGTGTTTTTAATATCAAAGTTAAGTATAAAAATAACGGTTTTTTAATTGTTATCACAACCCCAAACTTAGAACTTTGCTTGTCCTCAAGCAAACAAGATATAACTCAGTCTTCCACCAATCAATACAATGGTTCAACACATTCAAAAACTCTTTCTGCCAAGACAAGTAATTACTCAAATCAGCTCATCAAACAAAATTCAATCAAGATGTACACATGCCTTGATTAGAATCACTCATCATGATGTTCACATAATCACATAATATCCATCAGATGTTATTCTCATGAATGATCAATTAACTAAGCATAAATGTAATCATGTATTCATGGAACTATTCCTCACCATACAAAGTGTTTCGCTCAATCACACAGGTGTATATAGAGGTCACTCCTTCACTCTACTTATCCTAATGTCACATAGAACAAAATTGCCTTTCATTTACCACAATCAAACATACTCACAGACAAGTATCATCACAAGGGCTTTCCATGGCTTGTAACGTGGATGGGCTAAGAAGAAAAATTGTTTTTTTTAAGATCACAAAATCCTTGAGTTAAGAGAGTCATTCATAAATTTATCATTCACATACAATCTCTCTTTAAACCAATCTCACTCATTCCCAACTTTCCCCTTTTTGCATTGAGCTTTACTTTCTTTGCATTCTATTTTCTTTTCTCTTTTTCATACTAGCTCAATACTTAACTCAATGCTTTTCATTACTATCTTTTTCAATTCTTCCAATCAACCCCAAAGTTGAACCTTTATCAATACCACATCATTATTCTCAACATAACTCAAGGTAAAGATTTTCATAAAGGATCTGTTTAAGGCTTGAGGTTCAAAAAGGGTAGAACACTTTGTGTTCTCTTTCATTTGGGCTAAAATCATGCATTGGCTAAGAAAAAGGGGTAATAAAAAATGGCCTTGATCATATGACACAAGCAAGATGGCCTTACTAACATTGATATCAGACACATGAGAACACGGCTGAATGTTGGCATGAGTGAATGCCATCCATTATTTTGCAAGAGAAGTCAAATGAGATCTCCTAATATGAATGGGCGCATCATTCTTGTTCCTCTGGAAGTGTCCTTCAAGTACACACAATGTACTCTTTACATCATCAAAATCTGCTCCCTCATCCATAGTTAGTGCAAACTAACATTGTTCACTAGCCCATTCAGTATGCAGAAACCTGTTAATATGCAGAAACCTGTTAATAGTATCAGGATCGTACCGAATAATCTTTCCTCTCAAATAACTCATGTAACTCTCTGTACGAGTGTTGCCAAATGGCCTTGCATTGGTGTAAAATTCCTTAACACTACTATGTTTGCTGGTTTAGGGTAAGCAACTACTTTCTCCCATTCTCTTCTTTCTACTTCCTCTCGAATTTGTGGGGCCAAGGATATTATCCACCCCACTTTTCTCTCCATCAAAAGCCTTCAGTCTTGAACTATTTGGAAATGTCGCTCATGCTTATGAGAAAGGAACTTGTTTGAATAGAAACGTTTGGGATCCTTTCTCTTGTTCCCAAAGGTTTTAACTCTCTTCCGTAATGATGAAGCCATCTCTGCATCACAAACAATTCACAAAACCAATGGAAACATCATCAAGCATTAACATCAAAAACAATCCAAACCCACTCTTCTTATCACCATTGAGGGCAAAACAGGGGCCCTAAGCGTCACCTGCAACAAATAACATCCAACTAGACAACACAAATGGCCAGTAACCAGAAAAACCAACTTTGCAGAAATCGCGCTGAGTACCCCTCGGAGGGCCCTCAACGCCAATCATTTCAGTTTTCAAAAATATCCCTAGTTGGCCTTAGACACTACTCACATGCATTTTTCACAATTCCAATCATCAATCAAACGTTTTAATCAGTCCAAACAGTGATTATTTCAAAAAATCATGCATAGATATCAAAATTCCTTAAGAATCATGCTTGGACCACAACATTCATTCAAAATCATACTTTCAAATGCCCTAGAATGTAAAATGCATGTACTTACTTGGTTGGAGATGCTTAATGTGTGAAGAATGCCAAATGAAATTGGGGAGAACAAACCCTAACAATAGTGCTCAAAGCAAACCCAAAACTTGGATGGAAAAGTGATGCAAAATGGGTGGAGAAAGGGTTTTGTGGAGGAGGATGAAGGAGAAAGTGGAGAGAAAACCTTTGTAGAGTGTTGTGAACAGATGCATGATGTTATGATTATGGTTATGATTCTAAGAAGGATGTGTATTTGATGTATGTGGAAGATGAATTAACTTGTGTGAGATTTTGAACTCCAGAGTATTTGTTTGAATGATTGCTATTCTTTGGAAATCATGCATGATTTTGCCCAGGTTTCTATGATTGAACTACTTGCTTACTTGTGTCACATGATCAAGGTCATTTTTTATTACCCTTTTAATTAGCCAATGCATGATTTGTACCTAAATGAAAAAGAGCATGAAGTGTTCTACCTTTTTTGAACCTTGATAACAGTTGAAAACCTGTTATTTTCATGCTTAAAATTGATATTAAAATCAACCTTTAACACTCAGAAACTAGCTTGAAATCATGCTTTTGGTTATATTTTAATAAATATGAGAGCTGGACAGGTTTATGCTTGATTTCAGTGTTTTATGCAGGTTTTAAGGTGAATTGAGTGAAAGAAGTTAAGAAGGATAGAAATGGAATCAGAAAAGACATCAAAAAGTGCAAAAGGAGAAGTCGAAATTACCGCTCAACGGCAGTTTACCGCTAAGCGGGACTTAGGCAATCACGGTGGATCCGCTGAGGGGTGAAAAGGCCGCCGAGGGTAAGAAAACAGCTCACGCACTTACCGCTGAGCGACACTATTTTGGGCTTGGGCCTAATTTTCTGTATATTTTAGAATAGTATATAAGCTTTAGGACGTCCTAGGGCTTATATACTATTCTAAAAATTACAGAAAAGTAGGCCCAAGCCCAAAATAATGGCGCTCAGCAGTAAGTGCATGTGTTGAATTCTTCCCCTCAGCTACACTTTCACCCCTCAGCGGTAGCAACGAGTATTAAGTAGTGTCGCTCAGCGGTAAAATGGTTGAGCAGTACTTGCGTCTTCTCTTCTTTTTCACTTTTTGAGTTCTTTTCTAATTCCATCTCTAGCCTTCTTCACTTCTTTCATCAAATTCACCTTAAAACCTGTATAAAACACTGAAATCAAGCATAAACCTGTCCAACTCTCTTATTTCCAAAAATATAAACAAAAGCATGATTCCAAGCTAGTTTCTAAGTGTTAAAGGTTGCTTTTAGTATCAATTTTAAGCATGAAAATAACAGATTGTTAACTGTTATCAGTCGAGGATTTTGTGATCTTGAAAAACCAATTTTTCTTCTTAGCCCAACCACGTTACAAGCCATAAAAAGTCCTTGTGGTGATACTTGTTTGTGAGTATGATTGATTGTGGTAAATGAAAGGCAATTTTGTTCTATGTGACATTGGGATAGTAGAGTGAAGGAATGACCTCTATATACACCTGTGTGATTGAGTGAAACACTTTGTCTGGTGAGGAAGATTTCAATGAATACATGATTACATTTGTGCTTAGTTAATTGATCATTCATGAAGACAGCATTAGTGGGATATTATGTGCACATCTTGACTGAAGTCTATTTGATGAGCTGAATTGAGTAATTACTTGTTTGCTTAAGGACAAGCAAAGTTCTAAGTTTGGGGTTGTGATAACGATTGAAATACCGTTATTTTTATACTTAATTTTGATAATAAATCAACCATTTTTAACTTAGAAACTTGCTTTAACTCAATGCAGAAAAGTCAACCAGAGTGCAGAAAAGTCATTCAGAGTGCAGAAAAAGTTGCGCTGAGCGCCAAATTGCGCTTAGCGCCATTGCCGCAGTTACCGCTGAGCACCAAAAGTGCCGATGAGCGTCGATGACGTGGTCTTGGACCTGTTTTCTGTTATTTTTATGTTCTATTTAAGGACTTGCATGTCCTAGGGATTGATCTTTCGATGACTTGAGCACAAAAACACACTTTTCACCCCTTGGGGGCAGATTTGGGGATGCGGGAGTCTCCTCTTCTCTTTCTAGGATTTTTCTATCTCTTTCATTCTTTCATTGTTCATCTAGTTTCTCCATGATAATGGAGAACTAACCCTTTATGTTGTTAGGAAAGATGTAACCTCTTAAACTTTCATGTATTGAATTGATTCCTGATTATATATTTTTTACTTCATTAATTGTTAGGGTTTTTCCTCTACACTCTATGCATGCCTTGTTTAATTCTCCCGGAAGCAATATTACCTAGACATAGGAATAGGAGGACTGGTTGCCTTGAAGCTTCTGTCCGAATGTAATGCATGATTAATTGCTAGGGAGAAAAGACATTGTGAACTGGTAATTAGGATTAGGCTTTCTTAACCGAGACATCGAGTTTAAGGTAAATTAGAAAGTGGCATTAACATTAATGAAGAAAGATGAATTCATATATGCATGAGAGTAGATTAGGTGAAATCTAAAACCAACAACAATATCATCAACTTCATCCATTCATTCTTGTGTTTAGCCTCGATTGATCAAATTGCATTCATGTTTATTTTATTTGCATTCAAAAGCCCCAAAATTTGTTCTTTAGAGTCTTAATTCACCTAATAATTAATGAAGTAAAGCATATATAATTAAGAATCAATTCAATACATGAGAGTTTCAAAGGATTACATCGTTTTTCCAACAACAACGGAGGTTTAGTTCACCACAGACATGGTGAAACTAGATGAAAATAATGAAAAGAATGAAAGATAAAACCTTAAAAGTTGAAGATCGGAGCTTCCGCATCCAAAGAGTGTAATTTCGCCTCTTTTTGTCCAAAGATATGAACCTTGGGTCGACTAAAACCTTAAATAGTTCATTAAAAATAGGCCCAAGTTGATAGCGCTCAATGCCCAAATGGCGCTCAACGACAGTTGCGGCACTCAAAACTGGCGCTCACCGCTACTTTTTCTGCACTCTGGTTGACTTTTCTACACTCTGGTTGAGTGGTTGACTTTTCTGCACTCTAGTTGACTGGTTGACTTTTCTGCATTCTAGTTAACTTTTCTGCATTCCAACCATTCGGTACTTTAACTCTTCTTTCAAACCATTCCAATAGCCTACAAAACCAAGGGTATCTAGCACAAAACCATTAAATTCACCTTCAACTCTCTTATTCACAAAACTAAAGCAAAAACATGAGTTCAAGCAAGCTTCTAAGTCAAAAAGGATGTTTTTAATATCAAAACTAATTATAAAAATAACGGTTTTTCAACCGTTATCACAACCCCAAACTTGAAACTTTGGTTGTCCTCAAGCAAAATGTAACTTGGCTTAAAAAAAAATACTCATACTACAATGGTCTAGCACACCAAAAAGAATTTTTCTCTTGGGACAAGTAAATCACTCATGAATGGTCATCATAAAAAGATTAGTCAAGATACAATGATGCTTTAGCCAATCAAGCTTCAATTATGGTGCTCACATAATCAAGACATACACAATAGATGAAAACCTCATGAATAATCAACAACCAAGCAAGAATGTTATCATAGAGTGCATGGAACTATTCCTCACCAAAGATAGTGTTTCACTCAAGCACTCAAAAGTGTTTCACTCAGGTACAGGTAGAAGAAAAGAGTGGGAAAGGAAGAAAGGTCCATGATGACTAGATGAAAGAACGACTACAACGTGGTCAACCTGTAAAATTCAAAAACAAGTTGTGGGTTGTGAAAGACTACAAAGAAAATGAGGTGATAGAGATAGAGTTTCCATATTCCAGAAGAGTCAAAAAAGTGGACCAGAAGCAGTTGATGAGTTGGTGTGATATGAACATCAACCATGAAAAAGGAACTTGAGCTTTATTGGGTCAAGCTAGTGACTTTAAAAGAGCGCTTGCTGGAAGGCATTCCAGTGATTTGAGGACAACTTTTCTTTTGATTTTATTTTGGTTTTGTAAATCTTTATAAATTTGGATATTACTTCTGTAATTTTTTTTTTGGTATAGCATCTACTGAAGGATGCTAGGTGGTTAAGTATCTACTGAAGGATACTAGGTTTGTTACACCTACTCATAGGTGTTGGTAAGAAAGATTTGCACCTACTAATGGGTGTTTGTGGACTTTGGGTCAGGCTCGTGACATTAAACAAGCGCTACCTGGGAGGCAACCCAGTTGATTGATTATATTTTTGTTTATTCTGCTTTAGTTGCATGATAGGGATTTGCATAAGTGATCTGAGAATTTAATTGCAGGGAACCAGTGAGGGGCATGAGTAGGAGGCACCTAGGTTAAGCTAGGAAGAAGAAGAGCACTTCCCGAAAGTGAGCGGTAGTGTCGCAGAATGGGCTTAGGTTGCCCCTTAGCAGAACCTGAGCCCGTTGGGGTATTTTTATACCCTAAGTCGCGCTTTAGCCTCTATTTTCATATTCTTCTCTGCACACACACTCCTACACACTTTTACTAAGGTTCTTTACCATTTTCCCTTCTTTCTTTTTGAGAAAATCTCCCTTCCACTCACTTTCTCACTAGTTTTCCATCTAAGTTTGGGGTTGGGAGAGAGCATCATTGTTCTTCATAGTTTGAAATCATTCTCCACTCATCTAGCAATCTCTACCCAAGTAAGTCAAGCATTTTTCATTCTAGGGTTCTTGAGCATGAATTTGATTGTTGAAGCATGAATCTTTAGGGGTTTTGATTTCTATGCATGATTTGATGAAATAATTAATGTTTGAATCGATTGAACTGAGTGATTTGGATCTGGAAAATTGAAAATTGTATGTGGGTGGAGTTAGGAAAGGTTAAAAGAGCATGTTCAAAAATCTGCAGAATTACCGCTCAGGGGTAAATTGCTGCTGAGCGGCACTCTGACAGACCTTAGATTTTTGCTGAATTGTGTACTGGATTGATTCACTGGTGGCATTGAGGGGTGATTTTGACCCTCAGCGGTGGTTTAGCTTTGAAATAAGGTGTTGTTTCTGGTTTACTAATGCTTAACAACATGTCTTGTGGTTTTATAATCTGGAAACCCTTGTGAAAAGCTTTACCTTGAGTTAAGTAGAAAATATTTTGTGGTATTGACAAATGTTCAAGTTTGGGGTTGTTGGGAATTTATGAAAGGGAAATTGAAAGCATTGAGCTAAGAGCTATGAATTAAAAATGGAAAAAAAAAAGAAAAGAGAAAGAAAAGAAAAGAAAAAAGTAAAGCTCAATGCAAAAGAAAGTTTGGGAAAAGTAAGAATGATTGTGTTTATAGGATTCTCTTAACTCAAGGGTTTTGTGATATAGAAAAACGAATTTTCTTGCTAGCCCAGCCACATTATAAGACATTGAAAAGTCCTTGTGATGATGCATGCTTGTGAATGTATTTGATTATGGTTAAATGAAAGGCAAAGTTAATTCATGTGACATTGTGATAGTAGAGTGAATGAGTGACTACCTCTTATACACTTGTGTTTCAGTGAAACACTTTACCTGGTAAGGAAAGATTCCATGAACACATGAACATCCATGCTTAATTGATTGATCATTCATGAAAAAGAGCATTTCTTGGATAGTAGGTGATTTTGTGAACATTAAAGCATGTGCATGTCTTGATTGAAGTCTTTGTCATTAGCTTAATTGAAGTACTTACTTATCTTGAAAAGAGGATTTTTGAATGAAGTGAACCATTTTATTGATTGGTAGAAGATTGAGTTACATCTTGTTTGCTTGAGGACAAGCAAAGTTCTAAGTTTGTGGTTGTGATAACAGTTGAAAAACTGTTATTTTCATGCTTAAAATTGATACTAAAAGCAACCTTTAACACTTACAACATACTCATCCATCTAATTCATTCAAATTGTTTGTGTTCTTAT
>JAHCHA010009607.1:355-32058 GCA_027742795.1 Vigna hirtella
ATCTCTTTCATTCTTTCATTCCATTATTCATCTAGTTCTTCCATGACAATGGAGGGCTAAACCTTATTGTTGTTGGGAAAGATGTAACCTTCTTAAACTCTCATGTATTGAATTTGTTCTTCAAGATCTTTTATAAGATACATGCTTTCTTTCATTAATTGTTAGGGTTTTTCCTCTTTGCTCAAAGCATGCATTGTTTAACTCATTCGATGTCATGATTATTGATTTTGTCGATATGGACACATACGGGGAAATCTAGAACTGGGGAAATTCTCCCAAACGCAGTATTGCCTAGACATAGGGATACGAGGGTTTGTTGCCTTTAAGCTTTTGTGCTTCAGAATTAATTATTAGGGATGCTAGGAATTTTATGAACTCATAATTAAGGATAGGCTTTCTTCACCGAGACATCGGGTTTAAGGTAATTTAGAGAGTGACATTAACATTAATGAAAAGAAAGACGAATTCATAAATGCATGAGAGTAAATTAGGTTAAATCTAAACCCCAACAACCACATCATCAACTTCATCCATTCTTTCTTGTGTTTAACCTCAATTGATTAAATTGCATTCATGCATTCATGTTTATTTTATTGCATTTGCATTCAAAATCCTAAAAATATGTTCTTTAGAGTCTTAATTAGTTGAGTAATCACATAAATGTTTAGTGTCGTGAGTCTCTTGGGAAAACGATACTTGGTCTTACCATGTTTTATTACTGGATACGATTCGGTTACACTTGCCGAGGGTTAACAAGTTTTTGACTCCGTTTTCAGGGATTAAAGATTTGTTCATCAAACGACGCCAAAAACTTGTTAATCCTCGGCAAGTGTAATAATAATAAAATGGTAAGACCAAGTATCGTTTCCAAAAGGACTCACGGCCTAAACAGTGATGTGATTTGTTGATTAAATTAGACTTGTGAACGAATTCTTGTAGATTTAAATGCAAATACTAAAAAGTAAATATGAATGTATGTATTGATCAATTGGACAAAAGAAGCAAAATGTGATTGAAATATATGGAATGATGATGTTGTTGGAGTTTGCAATTAATCCTATCCACTCTCATGTATTCAAGAATTCATCTTTCTTCATTAATGTTAATGCCACTTTCTAATTTACCTTAAACTCAATGTCTTGTCTCCCTAGCAATTATTCATGAATTACATTCGCACAGAAGCTTAAAGGCAACCAATCCTCCTATCCCTATGTTTAGGCAATATTACTATTGGGAGAATTTCTTCATGTATAGATTTATCTATATGTGTCGATACAAATAAAATCAATGATCATGCAATTGAATGAGTTAAGCAAAGCATGCATAGAGTATAGAAGAAAAACCCTAACAATTAATGAAAGAAAGCATATGGATTAAAGAACCAATTCAATACATGAGAGTTTCAAAGGATTACATTGATTCCCGAACAACAATGAAGGTTTAGTTCACCATAATCATGGTGAAACTAGATGAAAAATAATGAAAGAATGAAAGATAGAACCCTAGAATTTGAAGAATGGAGCTTGAGCATGCCATATCCTCCTCCAAGGGGTGAAGAAAGTGTGATTTTGCTTCGTTCTGGCCAAAGATACTAACCCTAATTCGGCTGAAACCTTATATAGCCTTCTAAAAATTACAGAAAAGTGGCCCAAAGTCCAATAAAATGGCGCTCAGCAGTAATTACCGCTCAACGGTAAGTGCGGTTCTTCTATTTGACTCTCAACTGCAGTTTTGCCCCTCAGCGGTGACTGCGGGACTTCAAAGTGCCGCTCAGCGGTAAAAGTGGCGTTGAGCGGTACTTGCGGCTCTTCTTTTGTGCACTTTTTCTTCCTTTTCTGAGTCCAACTTCTGGCTCCTTCACTTCTTCCATTCAATTCATCTTAAAACCTGCAAAAACAAGGAAAACCAAGCATAAAACCCATTCAACTCTCTTATTTCCAAAACATAAACAAAAGCATGATTCCAAGCTAGTTTCTAAGTCATAAAGGTTGTTTTTTATGTCAAAATTAAGTATAAAAATAACAGTTTTTCAACTGTTATCAGTAGTACTATTAGGGATGCCATAGTAGATGAAATGTGGCGAGATTATCAAAACTCATACTTATTGTAATTGATTGTTTTTTATGACTATGTTATTTGAATATCACATCTATTTGGTTTTATGATTAATTAAACTTGACTTGTTACCATTTTGTTTATGAAATAGGTTTAATATGGATAGGGGTCAGGGAGTAACCATTGAGTCCTCTGGAGGTACAAGAGAGTTCATTAAATGGACAAAGGACATGGATGCTAGGCTTTTTGCATTCTATGATCGAGGAAACCCGTTTGGGTAATAGGGTTGATGGAAGCTGGACAACCCAACCCTATAATAACATGGCTCAAAACCTTCATAGTTGTGGTTATGTTAATGTTAGTAAAAGTAATGTCAAAAATCGTCAAAAGGTGTTGAAAGACAGATGGCGTGAGGTTCATGACCTCTTTGCTGGATTGAGTGGATTTGCATGGGATGACCTCATTCAGGTGTTTGTTAAATATTCAAATTTAGTGGATTCTTAAAAGACATAAGTTCAACCACTATCTGTTTAATTTATGTTGTTTCAGTCGAGGCCAAGTGCATCAAAGTTGAGAGTTAATAGTATTAGACACTACGATTTAATGGTGGAATTATGGGCGGCGGATCGAGCTACTGGGAGTGGTGTTCGGACCGCTCGTCAAGCACGTCGACAATGGGTTGGGCCTCGTGTACAGGTTGATCTAAATCAGAATATGGAGTACATTCCTAAAGAGCCTATCTATCCGGGGTATAGAGACCCAACTCCACCATCACCTCCTCCATCTGTGAATGAGTATAGTCCAGGGCAGACTCAATATGTGTCTTCCGTTCCATTCGGAGGAACTTCATCCTCACACAGTTCCAAAAGGAAGGCACCTATGGTCGGTGTGATAGATGCTCAATTTGATAAGTTGACGACCAGCCTGGATGGTTTCACAAATGTCCTTGGCTCTACAAATGTTCATTTTGGTGTAATTTATGATGCAGCCGTCTGTCAAGTCTCAGCAATGGAAGATAGAAATCAAATACTCCGTCGCACCTCGACGTACACATACACAGTGGGCAACATTTGTGAAATGTTGAGTGCTATGAATATTGCTAATGAAAACTTGCTCAAGCAATGTTATGATTTCTTATGTGGAAACCCCACATGTACTAAGAGGTTGATGGGACTTCCACCACACAAGAGGTGGAATAAGTTATGTGAAATGATCTCGGGTGGTGACTATTAGGGATGTCTTCAATGATTAGGTGTATTACAATTATATTATTATATGTTCAATGCACCTGTTTTGTAATTGTGACTTCTTGGTTTTAATCCATGTTCAACTTTTAAGTTATGGTTATGGTTATGATCTAATGGTTTGTCTTTGCTTATTGTTATTATTAATATTCAATAATTTGTTATGACTTAACTTGTTATTGTTTTTATTTATGGTTTTGTTGAAGAAATTGTGAAATGGCCTCATCATCAACCAAAAGGCCTAGAAAAAGTCGTAAGGGAAAAGAGACCGTAACTGAGGCAGAAGCTGCAACCTATGTCAGACCATCTGTTGAAGAACAGTTAGATCAGCGTCGTTTCTTTAGTCACAACCATCAGATGGAAAACTATGCAGCTGATTTCTACACAAGGAATATTGTTGTCCCAAAAATAATGAATTTCGAATCATTTGCTGGTTCAACCTTATATTTTCAACATCATCTTCTATTTCAAGGAGTGGTTCTGACATTGCAGGCACCCTTCTATCCAGATTTGATCAAAGTTTTTATTCAAATCTGGAGATTTCTAGAAATGGATATTTGCTCAATGAGGTCAACAAGACAAGAATTAGATTGAAACCTGCTGATTGGTTGAATGTTGCTAATATGAAGTATGAGGGTCAAAAATTGTGTTATACAAATATCTCATATGACTTTCCATATGATCGAGATATGGCATTAGTTACTATGGTTAGACTAGAAATGCAGGGTCAACGAGTTAAAACAGTTGGTTGTTTGAATATTAATGATAGACTTCTGCATTATGTTGTTGTGCACATGTTCACTCCACGACCTGAAAATTTTGCAAAGTTATTGCAGGAGGATATCTTCATGTTATGGGTGCTTAAAAATAATATAGCTATCAATTGGCCTCATCCATCATGCAACATATGCTTAAATGCAAGGTCGGTGACACACCCCTACCATACGGTGTCCTTATCAACCAAATCATGCAATATTGTGGAGTACATGTTGATGCCAATGTCAACACTCATATTGGGACCAGACATCATTTTTCAATTAATTCTTTGAAGAGGTTGAATATTGTTAATGTAAACGGTGTTTGGCAACACGATGTCGGTGATGATGAAGAAGAAGACCAACCACACCATCATGAGAACCCTGTGCAACCTCCTCCACATCAATCAAATCCTAATATGATGACTCAAATGTGGGAGGGGGCTCAAGACTTGCAACACAGAATGCAGGGTATGGAACAAATGCAGGTGCGGGTTCAACGTATTGAAGATAACTTGGCAAACCTATCCATCGACATGAACCAACAATTTGCTCACCTGAATCAAAATGTTAACTTAATTCTTCACCATTTAGATGATTAAGTACCTTACTTGTCCGTGAATGTATTAGATGACTATTTTGCTTAAATTCACTTATGTTCGCACTTTTTGTTTTATGTCATGTATTATAACTTCGTTTAATTATCGGCTGTATTCAAAATTATTAAATCTCACTTCCATAACAAATAAATTCATACGTATTGGAACTAAATTATATTACAAACAAATACTACAATTAAAAATAAATTCATTTTAAAAATTATAATTTTTTTACTTTTTAAAAATTAATTTTCAACATTATTTTTAATTTTTTACACTTTATAAACATTTTTACAATTAAATATAACATTAACAATTATCACTTTATATCACTTTAATAACTAGGGGCATTTTGGTAATCTTTAATTTCTACCAATTAAACAATTTTTTTTAAACTGTCACATCAATCAAATCCTACACTAATTCTCACAAACTTTACCTCTAAATCTACTCTCAATTACCTCTAAATCCACTCAAGTAAACACAAAAAAACTTATCCTCAAATCTCCTCAAATTCATTCAATCACTCCCCCAAATCATCTCCCCCAAGTGAACACAGCATAAGTATTGATGTTTTTTTATAAATTTTTGTTAAATATTGTTTTCACGTATACTAGGATTTTTGCAGGGAATACCACTTTTTAACATATAAAAGGTATTTGTTTCAATAATCTAGTTCCTCCTTGAATATATTATTTGACCTCAATCTTCACTCCCTCTTGCATAGATTATTTGTTTCAACTATAATATTTTCTAACTTGAATTTGAGTAACTTAATTAATTGTTCAGGGATTGATTTATTCTAATTATGAGTTGACTGAAAGGGCTGATTTATCCCCCATTCTTACCTTACTCTGCCCAATTATTCCGTGTTACCTTTTGTATCATTTTATTACTCAAAGGTTGTAGAGCAAGTTTCAAACACGAGCCTTTTAATAATATGAAGGAAAATAAAAATAAAAAGTTAGTATAAAAATGAAGAATTAATTTAAAAGTGGTTATTATAATTTAGTAAGTTTTTTAGATATACACTCTTCCCCTTTTGAATAAGCTACTGATTTTGAAGATGAATTGCAAGTTGCTTTTGGGCATCCACTTTCTTTAACAATGGGGAATAGGTTCTGATACAACAAGAACCGTGAATATTTGGAATTTTTATTCAATATAAAATTAGGATATCTCAAAAATAAAGTTATTTGTCAACTTTTTTTAAGTTAATAATTTAAGAGTTTTACCTTGTGTAATTTCTATTTTTCATCAACATAATTTTTTCATTAAGTAAACAACAGCTGAGAAACTTTATTTGTAATTTAATTTAAATACATTCAATCATAAGTTACATGAAGAGGAAGAGATTATTTTAATAATGTGTTGTAAGAGCAAAAATTTTGTTTAAGTGCAAATATACAAATTATAATTTTGAGACTGCTTTTTAGCATCAAATTCTAAATTGGCAGCATCTTTCTTTTATAATGTCTTCTTTATATCTTGAATATATTCGCCATCACATTTGTAGTAATACTTTAATAGTTACTTTATTTCTCATTTCCTCGACAATGAGCCATATACAGATTAGTTCAGAGTATTTTTTTTTTTATTGCGCATAGTTCAACATTCATAAATTGCTTTCACGCAAATTCGTTCAAGCTTTCGTTTTATTGTTTAGAGTGGTTGAAGTACTTTTGTGAAGGTAGACAAGTGTTAATTAAGAATCCAAGAAAAGTAGAGAGTTTCTTTGTTAGGACCGTTAAAAACCCTGTGTTAGTGGAAGCCAGGTGTAGGTGGAAGGGTTTTTGAAATTCAGAAAGTGGAAGATAGGTATGGGCTGCAGAGTGGACGATCGGTTTTGACGGTAGTTTATAAGTCAAGTTTTCAAATTTTGTGCCACTTTCATCTTCTCCAACCTTCTGAGCTCTTCATTTTCTCCTCCTTCTCTCTACAATCTTTTCCTTCTCTCTACAAACTCTTACCTTTCCTTTTCTCCGATCATCATTTAGGCAGAACCTAAATAATCTTGGTGCCAAGCTCTCTCTTTTAAACCGATCAAGTGGCTGTTTGGAATTGGTAAGTTAAAACCCTTCGTCCTTTTAGGATTTATGTATTTTTCTGTTACATCCAAGCACTGTTCAGTGATAACAATTGAAAAATTGTTATTTTCATGCTTAAAATTGATACTAAAAGCAACCTTTAACACTTAGAAACTAGCTTGAAATCATGCTTTTGTTTATATTTTTGGAAATAAGAGAGTTGGACAGGTTTATGCTTGATTTCAGTGTTTTATGCAGGTTTTAAGGTGAATTTGATGAAAGAAGTGAAGAAGGATAGAGATGGAATCAGAAAAGAACTCAAAAAGTGCAAAAGAAGAGAAGCCGCAAGTACCGCTCAACGCCAGTTTACCGCTGAGCAATACTAATGAACACGCGTTGGCTCCGCTGAGGGGTGAAAGTGCAGCTGAGGGGAAGAATTCAACACACGCACTTATCGCTGAGCGGTAGTTTACCGCTAAGCGCCATTATTTTGGGCTTAGGACCACTTTTCTGTAATATTTCGAATAATATATAAGCTTTAGGACTTCCTAGGGTTTGTATCTTTGGCAAAGTACGAAGCAAAAACACACTTTTCACCCCTTAGGGGTAGAATTGGAGATGGTGACGACTCTCCTCTTCTCTTTCTAGGGTTTTTCTATCTCTTCCATTCTTTCATTGTATTTCATCTAGTTTCATCATGAATATGGTGAACTAAACTCTTCTTGTTATTCGGGAATCAATGTAATCTTTTGAAGCTCTCATATATGGAATTTTGTGTTTAAACATCATATTTATGATACATGCTTTCTTTCATTATTAGTTAGGGTTTTTCTTCTTTGCTCAAAAAATGCATTGTTTAACTCATTCGATGTCATAATTATTGGTTTTGTCGATATGGACACATAAGGGAAATCTAGATTCGGGGAAATTCTCCCAAAAGCAGTATTGCCTAGACATAGGGATATGAGGGTTGGTTGCCTTTAAACTTCTGTGCTTCAAAATTAATTATTAGGGATGCTAGGAATTGTATGAACTCATAATTAAGGATAGGCTTTCTTCGCCGAGACATCGACTTTAAGGTAATTTAGAGAGTGGCATTAACATTGATGAAAAGAATGATGAATTCCTAAAATATATGAGAGTGGATAAGATGAAATTGATTGCCCCAACAACATACTCATCCACATATTTCAATTCACGTGTTTTGTTTCTTCTTTCCCATTGATCATCACATGCATACATGTTTACTTTTTGTCTTTTGCATTTGAAACTTATAACAATTTGTTCTCAAGTCTTAAATAATCAAGAAATCATATCACTAACTAGGCCGTGAGTCCTTTGGGAGAACGATACTTGGTCTTACCGAGTTTATTACTTGATATGATTCGGTCACACTTGACGAGGGTTAAACAAGTTTTTGGCGCCATTTTTCGGTGTTCATAAATTTGTCATCAAGTTTTTTGCTCCGTTGCCAGGGACTCGTGGTTTAACTAGTTTATTTGTGTGATTATTTATTATCTTTGACTTGTTTTTGAATTTTGAATTTTGAATTTTGAATTTCTGTTTTTATTTTTCTGTTATTATTTTTTCTGTTTTTTGTTTTAATTTTTCGGTTATTATTTTATTTTGTTTTATTTTCTGTTTTTATTTTTCTATTTTTATTTTATTTTATTTTATTTTCTGTTTTTATTTTTCTGTTTTTATTTTTATCTTCTTATCTTTTATTTTATATCTTCTCTATCTTTTTGTGCTAACAAATTTTTCTAGGGACTTGTTTTCTTGTGTATGCAGGAAGCAATTCGAACTAGAAGCAAGAAAACCTCGGAACCTCTTCTTGAAGGCTTAGACGAGAGTAGACAGAGGAGAAGAATCCGTACATCGAGAAAACTTTTCCCTCCTCCGGAAGATCTCTTACAACCTTCACCACAAGGTTCTTACCATAGCACTGAGGAGATGGAGAATAATAATGTTAGACGGACTCTTGCAGATTAGACTAATGTAGTTGGCTCTCAGCATTTCAATAGCATAGCAAGACCGAGGGTCAATGCAGCTAATATGGAGGTGAAACCGGCATTAATCCAACTGGTTAAGAGTAACCAATTTAATGGGTTGTCTCATGAAAGCCCATATGAGCACCTCACAACCTTTAATGAAATTTGCAATACAGTGAAGATAAATGGGGTGCCTGACGAAGCAATCAAACTTACCTGTTTCCATTCTCATTAGGAGGCAACGCTAAGCTTTGGTTGAACTTTTTTCCAGAAGGGAGCTTTACAGAGTGGGAAGCTGTGGTGACAAAGTTCTTGAACAAATACTTCCCACAATCCAAGGTAAACAAAGGGAAGCAAGAGATATCATCTTTCAGGAAAGGCATGGAGGAATTATTAGGTATGCCTAGGACAGATACAAAAGCCTATTAAGAAAGACTCCCACCCATGGATTTGACGAAGTAGAAGTAGTCCTATTCTTCCTTAGAGGTCTTGGTTCACAAACCAAGTTGATGCTAGGCGCCTCAGCTGGAGGCAATATCAAATGGAAGACTCCAGAGGAAGCCACGGAAATAATTGAAAACATGGCTACTAATGATAATGAGCTGAACAGTGAAAGAGGAGCTCCTATTCAACAAAAAGGAGTTCTACAATTGCAATCCAATGATGCCTTATTAGCTCAGAACAAGATAATAACTCAACAATTGGAGAATCTCACAAAGGCACTTGCACAACTGCCAAAAGAGTTAAAGACTGTTGCACAGGTTCAACCACAGATGTGTGAATTATGTGGTGGTGACCATATCAATGGTCAATGCGCCTTTCCAGTGGAAGCTTTAGAGGATGTTAACTTCATGGCCAATCAATTTCTATACCGTTAGGGGAATTTTAATCAAGGGTGGAAACCACACCCAAGTATTGGTCAAGGACAAAGTGGGAAAGCTGGACAATCAGGGCAATTTAATAAGCAACAACAACAACCAACCTTATGGAAACAAATGGCTACACTTAATGAAAGATCAATAAGGATGGAAGAAACTCTTCATCAATTCATAGAGGCAACTGCATCCACTATAAAGAGCACTGAAGTTGCTATTAAGAACTTGGAGATGCAAATGGGTCAAATTACTAAGCAGTTGGAAGAAAGGCCTTGCAAAAATTTTGGGACTAATACTGAGGTTAACCCCAGGGAAGAATGTAAGGTGTTAGTGAGTGTAAATGTTGAAACAGTTGAGTTAGAAAGAGAGAAAGAAAAAGAAGAGAGAAAAAAGAGAGAAAAAGAAATAGAAGAGAGAAAAGAGAAAGAAGAGATAAGAGAGATAAAGAGTGAAGACATTCTTCCTTTTCCAACGGATCATGAGAAACAATTTGACATTACAAAAATATTTAAGATGTTGGATAGTGATGTACCTTTGAAGGAGATATTACAGCACATTGCAGTTTATACAAAGCCTGAGGAAGAAGTCTCTACAAAGAAAAGACGTAGAGACGATGAGATAAAGGAGTATAAAGCTGTTAAAAAGAAGCCATTCCCTCCAAAAGCAAAAGATCCAGGAGGTTTCTCCATTCCATGCGCTATAGGGAAGAAAAGGATAAAGAAGGCTTTACTTGATTTAGGATCAAGTCTTAACTTGATGCCTTATTCCTTACTTGAGCAGATTGGTGATCTTGATGTGAAGCCTATAAAGATGAATTTATTAATGGCAGATGGATCCTCAAAGAATCCCTATGGTATAGTAGAGGATGTTATAGTTTGTGTAGGCAAACTACAGTTCTTGGTGGACTTTGTGGTGATGGAGATGGAGGATGAGAGGATACCTATTATTCTCGGAAGACCGTTTATGAAAACGGCCAAAGCCATCATTGATGTGGATGAAGGCTTAGTGGTGTTCCAAGACCGAGAAGAAAGAGTTGTTGTAGATGTCTTCAAAGAAGAGAGGCGGATGCAGGAGGAAGAAGCTAGTCATAAAGCTATATATCAAGATGTACTCATGACTAGCCCTGAAGATGAAAAGCCAAATGTCAAAGGTAAACATTGTTTTTTGTTTCAGGTACAGGAAGAAGAAAAGATTGGGAAAGGAAGAAAGGTCCATGATGACTGGATGCAAGAACGACTCCAGCTTGGTAAACCTGTGAAATTCAAAAACAAGTTGTGGGTTGTGAAAGACTACAAAGAAAATGAGGTGATAGAGATAGAGTCTCCACATTCCAAAAGAGTCAGAAAAGTGGACCAGAAGCAGTTGATGAGTTGGTGTGATATGAACATCAACCATGAACATGGAACATGAACTTTATTGGGTCAAGCTAGTGACGTTAAAAGAGCGCTTGCTGGAAGGCATTCCAGTGATTTGAGGACAATTTTTCTTTTGATTTTATTTTGGTTTTGTAAATTTTTATAAACTTGGACATTACTTCTGTAAATTTTTGGGTATAGCATCTACTAAAGGATGCTAGGTGGTTAAGTATCTACTGAAAGATACTAGGTTTGACACCTACTGATGGGTGTTGGTGGATGTTTGGGTCAGGCTCGTGACGTTAAACAAGCGCTACTTGGGATGCAACCCAGTTGATTGATTGTATTTTTGTTGTTTGTTCTGCTTTAGTTGCATGATAGGGAATTGGATGCATGAGCGATCTGAGAACTTAATTGCAGGGAGCAAGTGAGGGGCATGAGTAGAAGGCACCTAGGTTAAGCTAGGAAGAAAAAAAGCACAACACGAAAGTGCCGCTGAGCGGTGGTATCGCAGATTGGACTTAGGTTGCCCCTTAGCGGAACCCGAGCCCATTAGGGTATTTTTATACCCTAAGTCACGCCTTGGCCTCTATTTTCAGATTCTTCTCTGCACACACACTCCTAAACACTTTTCCAAAGGTTCTCTACATTTTTCCTTTCATTCCTCTTTTGAAAATCTCCCTTCCACTCACTTTCTAACTAGTTTTCCATCTAAGTTTGGGGTTGGGAGAGAGCATCATTGTTCTTCACAGTTTGAAAGCATTCTCTACTCATTTAGCATCTCCACCCAAGTAAGTCAAGCATTTTTCATTCTAGGGTTCTTGAGCATGAATTTGATTGTTGAAGCATGAATTTTTAGGGGTTTTGATTCCTATGCATGATTTCATGAATTAATTGATGTTTGAACCGATTGAACTGATTGATTTTGATCTGGAAGCATGAAAATTGTATGTGGGTGGATTTAGGAAAGGACAAAAGAGTTTTTTTTCAAAAATCTGTAGAATAACCGCTCAAGGGTAAATTTCCGCTAAGCGGCACTCTGACAGACTTTGAAATTTGGCTTAATTTTGTACTGGATTGATGCACTGGTAGCGCTGAGGGGTGATTTTGACCCTCAGTGGTGGTTTAGCATGGATTTAGGGTATTGTTTTTGGTTTACTAATGATTAACAATATGTCTTGCGGTTTTGTAATCTATGTTTGATGTCGGAATGGCATCCTCTTCAGGCAAAAGAGTGAAGACCATGACATCCAAAAGGAAAGAAAAGGAACCTGAACAACCCCACTCTAGTAGGTTCCTATCTCGCAAACATGAGAAGCATTTTAAGGTGGTCCAAGATAGGAGGCTCCTTATGGAGAGGAAAGTTGGAATGATACCTAACTTTGCTCCTCAGTTTGGAGAGCAACTGCTGGGAAGGAATTGGGGGAAGCTAGCCACATACCCTACACCAGCCAATATAGCTGTGGTGAAAGAATTTTACACCAATGCAAGGAAGATTGGTGATTATCCGACTGAGGATTACCTAGGCTATGTGAGAGGCCACGCTATTAGGTATGATCCTGACTATATCAACAACTTATTGGGTACTGTGGGCTGGTGAGCAGTACCAGTTTGCTCTATGTATGGAAGAAGGCATTGATTTTGATGATGTGGAGAGTGTTCTATGTGCACCTGGAGGACATAACATTAGGAGGACTGACTTGAATCCTTTTGCAAAGTATTGGATGGAATTTTCTCATGCCAACATTCAGCCATGTTCTCATGTTCCAGACATCACTCTTAGCAGGGCACTCCTCCTTTACTGTGTGATCAGGAATTTGAATGTCAATATTGGACAGGTAATAGCTAATGAGATAAGGGTGTGTGCTAACACAATGAACAGCAAAGCACCCTTAGGACATCCTTCTTCGATCACACACCTGTGCAAGATAACTGGGGTGGATACTTTTCCTCCACCATTTGAGAGGCCAAGGAAAGCAATTGGTGAGGCCTATTACAGACAATATTGTGGAGGTGAGGAGGCAGCTCAGCTAGTTCCACCACGCCGTACTCACAGAGAAAGAGGACAAGCACAGAGTCAGGCATCTGCAGAGACACATGAAGCAGAGCCTTTCCAAATGAGGGACATGTATATGTCTCTTATAGGTGTACAGTTGCAGTCTATCCACAGAGGGTCTGCCCTCTGCTGAGATGATTGTTGGAATGTATGATACACCTCCAGTCAACAGGTGGACTATGGATGAGTTCCATAATGTGGTAGCTTGGCCAGAGGAGCAGGTCCAAGGCGGCAAAGCTAGAGCAGCTGAAGCTTCAGCTATGGAGAAGGATGAAGATAGTACCGATGATGCTGAGGATGACGCATTTGAGGATGCTGAAGATGAGGAAGAGGAGGAGGATACAGATGACAACACAGACTGATGAGGAGCTGAGATAGCATTTACTGATGGATGCTATCAGCACTATAGCAGGATTTGTTTCTTCTTCTGTTTTGTTCTGAACTTATTTGCTTCTATTTTTAGAATAGGGTTTGATGTACTCAATTGGAAACTTTTTCTGTTATGATGGTTTGCTTATGATTATTATTTGATAAGTAATGCTTGATGATGCTTTGATATTGATTGATGTTGAGATGTGCACATTATATGCTTATACAGGTGATTCACAAGCTTTGTGAACAAATACATGATGTTGTGATTGTGATTATGATATTAAGCAGGATGTGTATATGTGGAATGTGAATGACCTTATATGTGAGGTTTTGAGCTCCAGAGTTTTTGTGATTGAATGCTATTACTTTGAAAGCATGAATGATTTTGCCCAGGTTTTCTATGATTGAATCAATTGTTTGCATCATATGATCAAGGACATTTGTTGGTAACTCTTTTATTATCCAAATACATGATTTTAGCCCACAAAAGAGAGCACTATGTGTTCTACCCTTTGAACCCTTATCCTTGAACATAATTTGAAAACCCCTTGTGAAAAACTTTACCTTGAGTTAAGTAGAAAATATTTTGTGGTATTGACGAATGTTCAAGTTTGGGGTTGTTGGGAAGTTATGAAAGGGAAATTGAAAGCATTGAGCTAAGAGCTAAGAACTAAGAATGTGAAAAGAAAAAGAAAAAGAGAAAGAAAAGTGAAGAAAAACCGAAGCTCAATGCAAAGGAAAGTTGGGAATAAGTAAGAATGATTGTGTTTATATGATTCTCTTAACTCAAGGGTTTTATGATCTAGAAAAACCTGTTACCAATAAGGAGTATTGGTAAAACCTGAAGATGTGTTTTGATGATGCTGCAACTTATAGATTTTGGATGTAGTAGGAAAATATTTAAAAAAAAGCAACTTGTAGATTTTGAATGTAGTAGGAAAATGTTAAACATTGTAATTTTTACTAGTATAATCGATTATGGTTAAGCAATAATCGATTATCACAAGTCATACTTGAATAATCGATTATCACTTCATATAATCGATTATCACTTTTTTGAAAACTCTGTAATGGACTTGAATAATCGATTATCACTTACAATAATCGATTATTCATGGCAGTTGGGAGCTGACCTTTGGCATTCAGTGTACTTGGCTATATAATTTGATTTGGAGAAATCAGAAGGTAATGTTTTTTGAACTGAGAAAGCTTAGAACACTGTGTGTCAGAGGAACGTTCTTAGATAGTTTTTTGTTCATTGTTCCCTTGCTTGGTCTTGTGAAAGGAGAGGCTCGCGTATCGTGTGCCGATAGTCAGAGCAGACTCTCTTCAAGTTAGCAAGGTACTCTGCCTGGTCTTGTGAAAGGAGAAGCTTGCGAATCGTTGGTCGATTGCCGAAGCGGTTCTCTTCAAGTTGGTAGAGTGGTTCTTTTCGTTTTATTCCTGTTCATTTGATTGTAATCTGTTAAACCATTTTTAGTGGAACTGTTAATCACTATTTATAGTGATTAACGACTGGACGTAGATTCTGTTGAATCGAACCAGTATAAAAATATCTGTGTGATTTTTCTATTCCCTACACTCATATTATTTTACGTATATCAACTGTTTGATTAATTTTCTGAAAGAAAATTATTTTTACTAAAAGGACCAAATTAATTTTAATTGTGATCGAACACGCTTTCCGCTCTCTGAGTTTTAATTCCGCTGCGCTATACTCTTCGAAAAATACCCCCTCCGATACCAACAATTGGTATCAGAGCTTGCTTTGATAGTTTTTCAAAAAAAAAATATTTGCGAAAATGGCCGGTCACAATCAAAACCATGTATATGCTGAGGGTGCTTCCATTAACAGACCTCCATTGTTTACTGGTGATAACTATGCTTTTTGGAAAGTGAGAATGGAGATTTTTATGGGGTCTGTTGATAGAGGTATCTGGGAAGCTGTACAAAATGGCCCTTATATTCCTATGAATACTGTTGATGGTGTAGAGACTGAAAAACCTTATTTTAATTGGACTGCTGAAGAAAATAGACGAGCTCAGTTTGATATTAAAGCTCGCAATATAATTTCATCTGCTGTTGTACTTGATGAATTTTATAGAATTTCAGTGTGTAAGACAGCACAGGAAATGTGGGAAGTCCTCAGAGTCACTCATGAAGGAACAGAGGACGTGAAGCGCGCTAGGAAGAACACTCTCATTCAGGAATATGAGATGTTCAGAATGCAACCTGGAGAAACGATCTCTGACGTTCAAAAACGATTCACTCATATTGTGAATCATTTAACAGGGTTGGGTAAGACTTTTGATACTGATGAACTTAATGTGAAAATTCTGAAATCTCTGGACAGGTCTTGGCAACCAAAGGTGACTGCCATCTCGGAGTCTCAAAATCTTACTCAGATGTCAATGCCAATCTTGTTTGGAAAGCTCCGTGAGCATGAACTTGAGCTGAGAAGATTGACTGCTGAAGAGGATCAAGGCAAAAGGAAAACTCTAGCTTTCAAGTCTGAAATATCTAAAGGAAAAAGCTCTAAGAGGATCGAAGAAGATGATTCTGATGATGAAGAAAACATGAGCTTGATGATAAAGAAATTTGCAAAGTTCATGAAAGCAAAGGGAAAGGACAAGTTTCACAAAGATAGGAAAGAAAGTCAAGAATCTCCATCAAACGTAAAGTGCTTCGGTTGTGGAGAAAGAGGGCACGTAAAATCTGAGTGTCCAAAAAGCAAGAAAAGTGAAGACAAGAAGGAAAGAAAATTTCAAAGGAAAAAGAAATCATACATAGCTTGGGAGGATAATGCCTCTAGCTCAACGAGTTCAAGTGACACAGAAGAAGAAGCCAATCTATGCCTTATGGCAGATTCTGAAGAAACTGGAAGTCAAGTAAGCGATTCCAGCTTTGAATCTAGTGAATTAGATTTACAAAAAGCTTTCTTTGAATTGATGAATGAATCTGAGAAACTTAATGCTGCTCATAAAAATTTAAAAAAGGAACATAATGAATTGAAGTTAAAATATGATAAACTGCTTGATGATGAAGTTGTTCTAAGAAATAGAGTTAATACCTTAGAAATTAAATTATCAGATGCAAATGCTACTGTTGAACCTGTTGAATGCTTGTCATGCAAAAGTTATATGTTTGATATTGATATACTTGAAAACTTACTTGCTAAGGCAACTAAAGCTAATTCACATGCTAAAACAAACCTTAATAAGAGCAATGGAAACATGCATCAAAATTTTAAATCCAAGGTAAGAAGAACTCGAAAAATTTGGGTTGTTAAAGGAACTTTTATTAAAAATAAAATTAGTGATGTATGTTGCTTTTTCTGTATGAAGCATGGTCACACATCAAACAAATGCAATATCAAACATGTTGGTGTTCCAAGTGGCAAATATGCTTGGGTTAAAGCTGTGAGATGATGTAAACTTGCAAAAACTAACCCCAAGGACCCATATTGAGATTGGGGACCTAAAATTCTTGCTAACTTGTTTTGTAGGATCAATCTAAGTCCAAGAAGTCACTGTGGTATCTTGACAGTGGTTGCTCAAGACATATGACTGGTGACAAGAAAAGATTCATCTCTTTTGAGAAGAAGAAGCAAGGATTTGTAACGTATGGGGATAACAACAAAGGCAGAATAATGGGTACTGGAAACATTGGAGAAGGAAACACTTTGACAATAAAAGATGTCTTATACGTTGAAGGCCTCAAACATAATCTTCTAAGCATAAGCCAACTATGCGACAAAGGTTTCAAGGTAACTTTTGAGAGTGACAAATGTACTGTTTATTTTAAAAATTCTGCTGAAATTGCTTTGCAAGGTGTTAGGCATAATAACATATATTTGATTGATATTGAGAGTGAATCTAGTCATAGTATAACATGCTTAGTTGCTAAAGAAGAAAATCCATGGCTATGGCACAAAAGAGCTGCACATATTCACATGCAACACTTAAATAAATTAATCTCTAAGGATCTTGTGATTGGTTTGCCTAAACTAAAATTTGAGAAAGATAAACTTTGTTCTGCATGTCAAAAGGGTAAACAAACCAAATCTTCATTTTCATCTAAAAGCATGATTTCAACATCAAAACCTTTAGAACTTTTGCATATGGACTTGTTTGGTCCATCTAGAATTAAAAGTTTTGGTGGAAACTACTATGCTCTTGTAATTGTTGATGATTACTCTAGATTTACTTGGACTTTCTTTTTAACTCTGAAAAGTGAAGCTTTCAAAGCATTTAAAACTTTTGCTAAACGTATTCAAAATGAAAAAGATTTGAAAATCAAAACTTTGAGAAGTGATCATGGTGGTGAATTTGAAAATGAATCGTTTGGAAAATTTTGTGAAGAATTTGGCATTGCACATAATTTTTCTGCACCTAGAACTCCCCAACAAAATGGTGTTGTTGAAAGGAAAAATAGATCATTAGAAGAATTAGCTAGAACGCTTATGAATGAATCTAATGTGCCAAAATACTTTTGGGCTGATGCAGTAAGTACTGCTTGTTATGTGTTAAATAGGATGCTTATTAGGCCAATTCTAAAATTAACTCCATATGAACTGTTGAATGGTAGAAAACCAAATATATCTCATTTGAAAATTTTTGGATGCAAATGCTTTGTCTTAAATAATGGAAAAGATAATCTTGGAAAATTTGATGCAAAATCTGATGAAGCAATTTTTCTAGGATATTCTTTGACTAGCAAAGCTTATAGAGTGTTCAATAGAAGAACACTGATAATTGAAGAATCAATGCATGTTGTCTTTGATGAGATTGTAGACCTTGAGGTAAATCCTCTTGAGTCAAATAGACCCATTGCAGGTGATGAGGATTACTTAAAAGAAGCCCTTGTGGAGATGTATCTAAATGAAAATTATCCTCCGGAGCTTCAAGAAACACCTCAAGTCGTTGATTCCAAAAGCTATCAACAACCAAGAGGACTATCTTTGGACAACATCATAGGAGATATATCAAAAGGGGTAACTACTAGACATAATTTAAATAATTTTTGTCTAACTGTTGCTTTTGTGTCTCAGGTAGAACCTAAAAATATAAAGGAAGCTCTTCAAGATGACAAGTGGTGCATTGCTATGCAAGAAGAGCTAAATCAATTTGAAAGGAATGAAGTTTGGGAACTTATTCCAAAACAAGAAGAATTCCAAGTCATAGGAACAAAATGGGTATTCAGGAACAAGCTTGATGAGGATGGAAACATCACAAAGAATAAAGCAAGGCTAGTTGCTAAGGGATACTGTCAAGAGGAAGGTATAGATTATGATGAAACGTATGCACCGGTAGCCAGGTTAGAAGCAATTAGATTATTACTTGCATATGCATCTTTGATGAAATTTAAACTATATCAAATGGATGTAAAAAGTGCTTTCTTAAATGGTTTTATAAAAGAAGAAGTGTATGTTAGTCAACCTCCTGGCTTTGAAGATTTTAAATTTCCTGATCATGTTTACAAGTTGAAAGAGGCCCTTTATGGTCTTAAACAAGCACCTAGGTCTTGGTATGAAAGACTTAGTACCTTTTTAATTGAAAATGAATTTTCTAGAGGAAAGGTTGATTCAACCTTATTCATTAAGAAAGTAGGAAAACACATTTTAATCGTGCAAGTTTATGTAGATGATATCATTTTTGGGTCAACTGATGATTCTTTGTGTGAAGAGTTTGCAAAAATAATGTAAGGTGAATTTGAGATGTCTATGATGGGTGAGTTAAACTTTTTCTTAGGACTACAGATAAAACAAATGAATGGTGGAACATTCATCTCCCAAACTAAATACTGTAGAGAAATTCTTAGGAAATTTGGTATGGATAGCTGCAAGGAAGCTAGTACACCCATGGGTACTTCATGTTATTTAGATAAGGATGAAATTGGAAAAGGAGTGAATGAAACCATGTTTAGAGGCATGATAGGATCCTTGCTATACTTAACTGCTAGTAGATCAGATATTATGCAGAGTGTTTGTGTATGTGCTAGATACCAAGCCAATCCTAAAGAATATCATTTGACTGCAGTTAAGAGAATTCTAAAATATCTTAAGGGAACTACTTCATTTGGACTTTGGTATCCCTCTGATGCCTCACCTAGTTTAATAGGATACTCTGATGCAGATTATGGTGGCTGTAAAATTGATAGAAAAAGTACTAGTGGAACCTGTCATTTCTTGGGATGTTCTTTAGTGTCATGGCACTCAAAGAAACAAGCATGTGTAGCTTTGTCTACCACCGAAGCTGAATATATTGCAGCTGGAAACTGTTGTGCCCAAATTTTGTGGATGAAACAACAATTGGAAGACTTTGATATCTTCCTTGACAAAATTCCTCTAAAATGTGACAATACTAGTGCGATAAATTTGACCAAGAACCCCATAATGCATTCAAGAACTAAGCATATAGAAATTAGGCACCATTTCTTAAGAGATCATATTCAAAAGGGGGATTGTCAAATTGAATATGTTGATACCTTACATCAATTAGCTGATATCTTTACCAAGGCTCTACCTAAAGATAGATTTTTTGAGCTTAGAAGAGAGTTAGGAGTGTTAGACATATCTTAGAATCAAAATCTATGCAAATTTTTGCATTTTTCGTAAACTTAACGCTTCATAATCGATTATCACTAAGTTATAATCGATTATTCATGCATAAAATTCAATTCTGGAAAATCTTGAGCAGATAATCGATTATCATTTTGCATAATCGATTATCATGCAATTCTGGGCAGTAATTATTGAACTGATAATCGATTATCACGAGCCATAATCGATTATCGCGCTGACAGTTTCAAAAATAGAGCCGTTGGAGCATCCCATAACGGCTATAAACGGCCATAAATGGCTAGTTTTTCCATTTTTCTTATAAATAGCCCCCCATAATCAATTATTAGACACTCCTTTGCACCCAAATACTGCTGAAATCAAATCTAGAGCTCAAATCTTCTTCATTTTTCTTCACCTTCTCAAAATCTCATTTTCCCATTCTTCCTTCATGGCTGACTCAAGAAGGCATCGTCGTAGAACAGCTGGAGCCTCCTCTTCTTCTCAACCACGTCTTGCAAACATAGATGGATGGATTTCAGATCAAGGGAAACATGCAGACTTTGTTAATTCTTGGCAAGAAAGGAAGATCATGGCGGTAAAGTTTATTCGTCTTGACTTTTTCCGCTTCTATGGCTTTCAATTTCCAAACACTTTTGCTGAGCAGGGGTTAACGCATCTGTTAGAACAAAAAGGATGCATTTATCCTGATCTTATAAGAGTCTTCTACTTCAACTTGCGCTATCGAGATGGGATAATATCTACTAAGGTCAAGGGAGTACGCATCATTTTAGATGATGACGTATGGACCAATGTTGCTCAACTTCCCATCTGGGATGATGCTGTCAAAGTCGATTTAGGACTTGAAGATTTCAACAGGATGATGACTTTTCAATCCTTCCTGCGTCATCCTGAACGGCAAACCAATAGAAGGCAATTACTGGTTGGACGTTTTAAAGTTGAAGAAAGGATGATCCACTACTTGATTGTCTGGATTTTATGTCCTAGAGCAACCAACCATGCTCAATGCTCTGAACAGGATTTACTTCTGTTGTATGGGATTCTAAATCACATACACATCGACTGGCCTGCTCTCATTGCTGACACAATGGTAAAAGCCAAGAAATCCCATTCATATCAATTTCCCTATGCTCTTCTTATTTCTAGGATTTTAGAATTCAAAGGTGTACCTGTTGAAGGAGAACTCGTTCAAACTATTGAAGCTGTGGGATCAGAAATTGGAGATACTACCTTTCGTCAAATGGGATTCATTACTAGAGGCAGAGTCCTTATTCACAAAGATGATGACCATCCTGATGTAGATGAAGATGATGACATGGACACTCATATGGCTGACCCAGTAAGTGCTGCTGCTCCGTCTGATGCTGGACCATCCAACATACCCTCCTCTTCCTCAACTTCTATGGAAGAACATTTTGCAAGGTTATCTAAACAGTTGGAGGATATGAGTCTTGCACAAAAGACTCACTTTGAGGAGATTTATGAGTGGCAGCGATCTGTTGATGAGTACATGGTTGATCAATTTCTTGATCTTGATGTTCGCCTATCTAACATCGAGGGTCATCTTAATATCCCACCTCCTGAACGTTCTCCTAGTCCTGAATTCTAGGTTTTAGGCCTCTAAGTTTGATTGTTATGTTATTTTCTTTATGGTATTTAGTTTCTTAATCTTTATGAATTTCATGTAATTCCTTTCTGTTCTTAATATAATGAGCTTTTATTTTGTGCATATATTCCATTTTTGAGGGGGAGCTCATATTAAGGGGGAGGTTATTACACTATTCTTTTTGCTTATGATCAAAAAGGGGGAGAAGAAATATAAGGGGAGGATTAAGGAAAAAAATAGTTTTTAATTGTACAGGTACTGCTAACTCTGTGGATTGTCCATTAGTTTATATATATTGCAGGTAAACCTGAGTTGCTTTTAAAAAGAGAGTTTTTGATCATCATCAAAAAGGGGGAGATTGTTACCAATAAGGAGTATTGGTAAAACCTGAAGATGTGTTTTGATGATGCTGCAACTTATAGATTTTGGATGTAGTAGGAAAATATTTAAAAAAAGCAACTTGTAGATTTTGAATGTAGTAGGAAAATGTTAAACATTGTAATTTTTACTAGTATAATCGATTATGGTTAAGCAATAATCGATTATCACAAGTCATACTTGAATAATCGATTATCACTTCATATAATCGATTATCACTTTTTTGAAAACTCTGTAATGGACTTGAATAATCGATTATCACTTACAATAATCGATTATTCATGGCAGTTGGGAGCTGACCTTTAGCATTCAGTGTACTTGGCTATATAATTTGATTTGGAGAAATCAGAAGGTAAAGTTTTTTGAACTGAGAAAGCTTAGAACACTGTGTGTCAGAGGAACGTTCTTAGAGAGCTTTTTGTTCATTGTTCCCTTGCTTGGTCTTGTGAAAGGAGAGGCTCGCGTATCGTGTTTCGATAGTCGGAGCAGACTCTCTTCAAGTTAGCAAGGTACTTTGCCTGGTCTTGTGAAAGGAGAAGCTTGCGAATCCTTGGTCGATTGCCGGAGCGGTTCTCTTCAAGTTGGTAGAGTGGTTCTTTTCGTTTTATTCCTGTTCATTTGATTGTAATCTGTTAAACCATTTTTAGTGGAACTGTTAATCACTATTTATAGTGATTAACGACTGGACGTAGATTCTGTTGAATCGAACCAGTATAAAAATATCTGTGTGATTTTTCTATTCCCTACACTCATATTATTTTACGTATATCAACTGTTTGATTAATTTTCTGAAAGAAAATTATTTTTACTAAAAGGACCAAATTAATTTTAATTATGATCGAACATGCTTTCCGCTCTCTGAGTTTTAATTCCGCTGCGCTATACTCTTCGAAAAATACCCCCTCTGATACCAACAAAACCAATTTTCTTGTTAGCCCAGCCACATTATAAGCCATTGAAAAGTCCTTGTGATGATGCATGCTTGTGAATGTATTTGATTATGGTTAAATGAAAGGCAAAGTCAATTCATGTGACATTGTGATAGTAGAGTGAATGAGTGATTACCTCTTATACACTTGTGTGTTTGAGTGAAACACTTTATCTAGTGAGGAAAGATTCCATGAGCACATGAACATCCATGCTTAGTTGATTGATCATTCATGAAAAGTAGCATTTGTTGGATATTAGGTGATTGTGTGAACACTAAAGCATGTGCATGTCTTGATTGAAGTTTTTGTCATGAGCTTAATTGAGTACTTACTTATCTTGAAAAGAGGATTTTTGAATGGAGTGAACCATTGTATTGATTGGTAGAAGATTGAGTTACATCTTGTTTGCTTGAGGACAAGCAAAGTTCTAAGTTTGGGGTTGTGATAACAATTGAAAAACTGTTATTTTCATGCTTAAAATTGATACTAAAAGCAACCTTTAACACTTAGAAACTAGCTTGAAATCATGCTTTTGTTTATATTTTTGGAAATAAGAGAGTTGGACAGGTTTATGCTTGATTTGATGAAAGAAGTGAAGAAGGATAGAGATGGAATCAGAAAACAACTCAAAAAGTGCAAAAGAAGAGAAGCTGCAAGTACCGCTTAGTGCCAGTTTACCGCTGAGCGGCACTAATGAACACTCGTTGGCTCTGCTGAGGGGTGAAAGTGCAGCTGAGGGGAAGAATTCAACACACGCACTTACCCCTGAGCGGTAGTTTACCGCTGAGTGCCATTATTTTGGGCTTAGACCCACTTTTCTGTAATATTTCGAATAGTATATAAGCTTTAGGACTTCCTAAGGTTTGTATCTTTGGCAGAGTACAAAGCAAAAACACACTTTTCACCCCTTGGGGGTAGAATTGGAGATGGTGACGGCTCTCCTCTTCTCTTTCTAGGGTTTTTCTATCTCTTCCATTCTGTCATTGTATTTCATCTAGTTTCATCATGAATATGGTGAACTAAACTCTTGTTGTTGTTGGGGAATCAATGTAATGTTTTGAAGCTCTCATATATGGAATTTTGTGTTTAAACATCATATTTATGATACATGCTTTCTTTCATCATTAGTTAGGGTTTTTCTTCTTTGCTCAAAGCATGCATTGTTTAACTCATTCGATGTCATGATTATTGGTTTTGTCGATATGGACACATAGGGGAAATCTAGATCCGGGGAAATTCTCCCAAAAGCAGTATTGCCTAGACATAGGGATATGAGGGTTGGTTGCCATTAAGCTTCTGTGCTTCAGAATTAATTATTGATAGGCTTTCTTCGCCGAGACATCGGCTTTAAGGTAATTTAGAGAGTGGCATTAACATTGATGAAAAAAATGATGAATTCCTAAAATATATGAGAGTGGATAAGATGAAATTGATTGCCCCAACAACATACTCATCCACATATTTCAATTCACGTGTTTTGTTTCTTCTTTCCCATTATCATCACATGCATACATGTTTACTTTTTGTCTTTTTCATTTGAAACTTATAACAATTTGTTCTCAAGTCTTAAATAATCAAGAAATCATATAACTAACTAGGCCGTGAGTCCTTTGGGAGAACGATACTTGGTCTTACCGAGTTTATTACTTGATACGATTCGGTCACACTTGCCGAGGGTTAAACAAGTTTTTTGCGCCGTTTTTCGGTGTTCATAAATTTGTCATCATTCAGCTTACATGTATTCATCAAACTCTCCTCTGAATCTAGTTTTTGTCTTTGATTCTATGATGGGTTCCTCTTCACCGATCAGGGGTTTGTAACAGGGTATAAACGTTCTAACGGTGTAGGCAATACTGTAGAAGCATAACAGCTTTTTGGGTTTCGAGGTAAGGGAAGCTTGTAATTTAATTATGATTCTCTGATTGTGAATGGTTGCATGTTTGAATGATGTTCTGTTTGGTTATTTAGTTGATATTGAATATTGAGTTTGTTGCATGTGAATCTGTATGTGTTGATGATTTAGAAATGACATGAACTAGGTAGGAATAAGGTCTGATCTTAAGTCTGCAGAATTCTGCATGATTATGTAATTATCGCCAAGAGTCATTTGTGGCCGTTCGGTTTTCCATTGGGCATTCGGTTTGGACTGGATTCTCCTTCTCTGGAGCATTTCAGTTAATGACCGATCGGTTTTCTATTATTATACTTGTAAATAAGCGTTCGATCTACGTATAGTTTCCTATTTATACTTCATAATCAGCTTAGTTAAGGTATTCAATAATACTTAAATTTTTAAATATTATACTTATCCTCTGTTGAAAATAAATTATATGTAATTATAATTAGAATATATTTCTTCATTGTATAAGCTCAGTAGTGCTCGGTCTTGAACCAAGCGCTCGGTCTCGTCATAATCCTCAGTTATGTACTTATATTTGAAACTAGGAGTGTTAGGTCCAACTAAGTAGTGTTTAGTTAAAGCTTATAGTGTTCGGTTTAAGTTCTTAGGTTTCGGTTAAAAGCTTTCATGATTTTCGGTTAAGTCTAATTATATGTATTTCGTACATTCTTGGAGTTTTGTGTAGTAAAGATCGTTCGGTCAAGTAAACGTTCTGTATTACCATAAGTGTTCGACTTCTGATGAGTCTTACCTAGTATGGACCGCTCGGTCTTACACTAAGTGTTCGGTTACGTTAGTCTAAAAAGTATTCTCTTGTTCGAGCTTGCTTCTAAGATGGAGGTTATTTCTTTCAGTTCTGTTCTAAGATGGGATATTGTTTTCTGGGTTCGGTTTGAATGTATTGATGATGAAGTATGATGGTATTTAAAATGTGATATGAATGGAATAGTATGGATATGAAGGAGTATTCCAGGGAGGAATATCTCAGGATTGGTTATTAAATGGTAAAGTATCAATGTGGTTATGCTTAGCTGGCGTTTATCCTGATATTATGTGATTACTCATTCTCAAGTAGAGAGGAGTAAATCATGTGTGAGAATGGCAGGACGTCCTAGTCCATAAGGTGAACTTGGGCGAGGTATAACGGACTAACCTCGGGTGGCAGCTTGATGGAAGACCATCAAGGAATCACATTGGACTCTATACACCTCTTCCCATAGCTAATACCCCTTGGGAAGACATAAGCATGGATTTTGTTCTAGGATTGCCAAGAACTCAAAAGGGGTATGATTCTATATTTGTGGTAGTAGATCGTTTTAGTAAAATGGCACAATTTATACCCTGCCACAAAGTAGATGATGCTAGCTATATCTCTAGACTCTTCCTCAAAGAAATAGTGAGATTGCATGGCTTACCCAAAACCATAGTGTCTGATAGAGATGTTAAGTTCCTAAGCCATTTTTGGAAAACTTTATGGGAAAAGCTAGGAACTAAACTTCTATTTTCTACCACATGTCACCCACAAATTGATGGGCAAACTGAAGTAGTAAATAGATCTCTATCTACTTTGTTAAGGGTAATATTAAGAGGTAATAATAAAAGTTGGGATGATCATCTACCTCATATTGAATTTGCTTATAATAGAGTAGTTCACAAGACTACTAATCTTTCTCCTTTTGAGGTTGTTTATGGTTTAAACCCTATTACACCTCTTGATTTACTACCTCTTCTAGAATCATCTTCTTTTCTTCATAAAGAAGTTGTATCTAAAGCGGAGTTTATCAAGAAATTACATGAGAATGTTAAAACCCAAATTGAAAAACAAACCCAAAAATATGCAGAGTATAACAACAAAGGGAGAAAGAAAATAGTTTTTGAAGAAGGAGACTTAGTTTGACTTCATTTGAGAAAGGAAAGATTTTCCTCTCAACGAAAGTCCAAACTTAGTCCAAGAGGAGATGGTCCTTTCAAAGTGATCAAAAGGATAAATGATAATGCATACATATTAGACCTTCTTGAAAGTTATGGTGTCAGTCCTACTTTTAACATCTGCGATTTAATTCCTTTCATAGGAGATGATCAACAGGATGAAGCATATCTGAGGACAGATCCTTTTCAAGAGGGAGGGTCTGATGGAAGACCATCAAGGAATCACATTGGACCTCTTACTAGAGCCATGGCAAGGAAGATTCAAGAAGAAGAAGGATGACCTAACATTTTACTTCTATGGAAGGTTACTTATAAAAATCCTTCTTTTCTTAACTAAAGCACTTATACTTTGTTTTGTAGGGACTAATAAAGCTTGGAGACCATGATTGAGCCATCCACGAAGTTAATTCAATAAAGGAAAGCAAAGGAGCCAAAAAGGGAAGTTGCTTGCGGAAGGGAAATACAAAAGCATTTTTCACCCGAGAGAAGACCATTCCACGTGACTTGGCTGACTTGGAATGAGGCATCAACCTTGCTGGCTGAGTTGGAATGAGGCATGAACCTTGCTGGATCAAAATGGACGTGCCTCCTATGTTAAATAATTTGAATTTATGAGGGAATTAAATCAGAAATGAGGCTCCTCTTCCCCTATAAATAAGAGGGCCTCCTCTTTGTATTTTCTCACTTTTGAGCTTAATGATATGCTGCAGAATTTGCTTTCCAGCTTTTATGCTCTTAAGTCACCTCTGATTTACTACTTCTTCTCCATTCCTCAAGCTTCCTTCCTCTGTAGGAAGGCCCTCTAAGCTGTGAGGCTTCACCCATACACCTCTCCTCCATTAAAACACTTCATATACTTCACTGTTTTCATCATTCCGCTGCACCTTCTTACACTGCTGATTTCTTCTGGTCTGGAGCTTCTGCCTGCATGATTCCAGCTGGGATTAGTCTCCATCAAGTGGTATAATGAGTTGTGGTCGTCCATGCACCCATAGCTAAGTCATTCCTTCCATTTTCAACTTCATTTGTGTGTCACATTGTGTTGTCTGTTTCCAGTTTTCCAGTTCACTGTTTCTGTTTTTTTTTTCATTTTTGTTGAGCTGTATTTGTGTTTCCAGTTCTAATTTCGTGTTTCCAGTTTGTGTTTATGTTTGTTTTTCATTTTAATCGGTGAAACTTCATTGCTTATGTCTCTTCCAGCTTTATTTTTCAATTCCAGTTATGTTTTAGTCTTGTGCATTCCATATTTGCAGTTTTAATTCTGTTTTAGTTTGGTTTTCTATTCTACTGGTTTTTTATTTTGGTTTGCTTGAGTTTGGAGTGTTGGATAAGTTGTATATCTACCAATAAAGGCAATGAAGACTTGTTCTAGCCTTGGTGATACAAGCTGAAGCACCAACGAAGCAAATCTATTTTAATTCTAGTGAATTCTACTGCAGAATTTTTGTTTCTGGTTTGAAACTCTTAAATCTGTTTCAGCTGTTTTCCTTGGATTCTGAAGTGTGGTACAACATTGTTTAGTGTTGTTGAATGATGCTAAAAGTGTAGCAGATCCTTACAAGCAATGAAATGCAATTTGCATAGCTTGGTTGTGCATAAACACTAGCATTCCACTGTTTCAGCTTTATTCTAGTTTTTTTCACCGTGCTATCACTCTTTGCTTTGCCAGTCTGAGTTTAATCATACTAAGCATTGTAATTCTAGCTTAGTTCTGTGTATTGACACTTCTTTGCTGTCCATCTTTGAATCCCTGGAAAACTGAATTTGGTTGGTTTAATTGATGTATTTTACTTCATAATTTGATATAGCAGAGGTGATTTTCGGAATCTGTTGTTTCTGTGCCTTTGGAAAGCTTGAGCAAGTCTAAATTGATGATTGAAAGTTGCATGATTTAAAGTTGCATGAGTAAAGTGGTCGGTCATCGCATGCATTATTGTATGGTTATGGTTGGAAATGTATGATTGGTTGTTGCATGATTGACCTGTTGGTTTATCTCAGAATTGTGTGAATTATAAGTTTTACTGAATTAATTAAATTACATAAGCTTACCCTACTTTCCTGTCTTGTCATGTTGTCCGTTCGGTTATTCTTCCTGTTGCAATGATCATCCTGTGGATGTGAGTAGAAGGGGGCGAGTGTTTGCTGGAAGAGGCTTTGGAAGAAGTGGAAGTTAAAGTTGAACCTTAAGACCGTTCGGTCATTAGAATTAGTTCTTTTTTATATAATCGTTCGGTGTAAGCTTAGTTTTGGAACCGTTCGGTTTAGTCTTTCGATTTGTAAAGTTAAATTCTGGAGTATTGTTGTAAGGCCGTTCGGCCATAAATGTACCTCCTTTTTCTTTGAGAACTGTAATATTGTTAATTGTGACTATTCTATGATATGGTTTTATATTGTATTTTTGGGATGTTACATTCTTCATTTATTGTTTGAGTAATATCCGAAAATAAATATATTTTATGTATATAAATTTAAATATATATTTGTTACATGAATACTTTTTATCTCCTTTCTCATTGTAACAACTACAAATCTTTTATTTTATATTTACATCTTTTTTTATGACATTTTGTTCATATATGTCCATAGGTTATTACTTTTTCTCTAGATGCATTGATCTTGACTTTTTGTTAGTTGTATTTTTTCACTTTTTGCATTCTTCAATAATTATTGTATTTTTCTTGCTAATAGTTTAATTTATTGCGATTTTATGTCAATCATTTGTGTCCAAATTCTACTAATAGAGTTTTAGAAAGCATGTCATTGGATAAATGACAATGTAAGTTATCATAGATGTACTCATGGTTAAAAATTGTTTTCCCTTGATAGGAGTATATACTAATATAGCAATGACTTATACACGGAGAAAATTATTGGTATTCAAGTGGTGAGTTGGAAAAGTTTTTAGTATATGAATCAACGGAAATAATTACGTATCAAAGTTACTTTTGATCTTTTGCATTATGCATTTTGATATGTATTCAAAATATTGAAATTTTGATTTGGTAGGAACTATTCCTCTTGTTAACCATGTTTGGAGAAATTTCTTTAATTCATAATTATGTTGATTAGGTTAGCCATTAGTCGTTTAGTTTATAGTAGGAGTATATTTCTTGGTTATACCCTTATCTTTTAGAAGAGTGAAAAAAAATTTCATGTTTCAAAATTCTGTACTAAGTCTAAATAACATGTTATCTCATACTTATCTAAGATTGTTTAGTTTAATAGATAATTGGAAGTTTTTTCCAAAACATAAAGCAACTCGTCTTCATGCTAATAATATTAGTATTATCCAACTTGATGTCAACCGTAACAAACACATTAAAGTTGGTTGTCACCCTACTCATTTATGATGTCCTTCTCTCAATCTCACCATCAATTTGGTTGTTTGGTCAATTGACAAGTTTAATAAGTGATGGCTTAACATTATAAAAATTCAAGTTATGTTTGACTAATGAAAAGTCTAAACAATGATTTACTATTGTAAAATTTCAACTTATGCTTAATCAATTGGAAAGTCTAAACAATGACTTAACAATTGGAAGTATAAATCATGCCTACGACTTCTTTCCAACAAAATCATGTATATGTGACACAACTTATCCATAATTGTAAAATTTAAATTTTTTGTCCATTTACATAAATTCAGTGTAAAATTACACCATTCTGGTAAGAAAACGGTATTCTACTTTTACAATATATTTCCACAACTTTATCTATGATTCCTTTGTTCTCTGTATCACTTCCACATCTATTTCATATTCTTATCTTCCGTTTCTATTTTTCTCCAAATTTGGATTCATATTGAATGACTATATTGGCCCCACATTCTTCTCTAGCTAGCCCTCCTTTTCTAACTTTGCCAACTCTACTTGTTCCTTTCCTATCTATTTGTTCTTTTATCAAACTTTGTACCTTCTAGTGTCAAGCTCACTTGTTTCTCCAAACAGGGAAATTATGAGTTATCACACAGAGATTACTGTTACTGCAAGTACAACTACCATTGAAAGCAACAATCCTTATGTTTATATTTCCTCTGATCCCCCTTCCCCTGCAGCAGCTGACAAACGTGAGAAATTTTCAAGAGGTTCTGTTTCAGTAACTAAATTTATTTTTGTTTCACTGATTTTCCCATCATGATTTCAGATTCCAATTCGAGGGATAAAATATATGGTGCAATAAATAATTATGGCAAGAAGATTCAAGAAACAACTAAACAAGCTGAGACCATGGTTAACAATATACTTCATCACTGTGAGTTTTCTTCTGCCTTTTTTTTCTCAGTCGCATGATGGAAATATTATTGCCCTCTTTAACTTTGTAATATTTGTTTCTTTCATGAAATATTGGTAAACTTGTCCACCATCACTTCGAAGTTGAATACATGATATTTTTTACTTTTACCATATCATACACACAATGAATAAATAAATAACAAAATGAATAAATAAATAACAAAGGCTCGCTTCAGACTTTCTTGCATACTAAACCAGTCAACAAGTTAGTTAAAGTTCAACTAATTGAGTTGGCCTAATTTTTATACAGACATACCAAGTTTTGAGTTGTCAGAACCATTAAAAACGCACCCAAAACCCCTCTGAACGGACGCCAGGTGTCAAGCAACGAGGATTTGGAAATCAGATAGTGGAAGGCAAGTGTCAGCAGAGGAGCGGGCGTTCGTTTTGACGTGGGAAGCAAAACTGATTTTTCTGAAACCCCGTCCCACTCTCTCTGCATGCACCTTCTTCTCCAAAACTCTGATCTTTCATTTCTTCTTCTTCTCTCTAAAAAGCTCTCCCTTCTCACTACCAAAACTCACCATTTCTCTACTCCGATCTCCGTTCAGGCACCGTAGAAGCGTTTCCGGCGTCCTAAGCTTCATTCTGAACCGAACAGTTTCGAGTTCTGATCTGGTAAGTCTTTTTCTCCTTTAGTCGTTCGTTCCCTAGCACATGCAAACCAACTCCTGGTTGCATGAGTTCATAGTATCCTTCTGAACCAGTTTGTCTGTCGTTTGTTTTGGTTTGAAGAGTTGATTGAACGTTGAGGATAGAA
>JAHCHA010009615.1:630-24105 GCA_027742795.1 Vigna hirtella
ATATATAATACAATATCTTTTATGTATTCACCTTTTAAAATTATTTTCGATTTTTATTTACTTTCTGCATTTAAACAAAAATTCGTTACAGTTACAATATTTAAATTATACGAAAAAAAATTCCTTAAAAGTTTTGCTAAGAACTAACTTCCATTCATAAAAAAATATTTTAAACATGTGTATTTTAATAACTTTTATTTTTAATTTAAAAAAAAATTACAAACACTTTTCATTTGTTTATTTGTTTTGTTATTTTAATAATAAAACAATTGATAATGGTGATGTTAGTTTTTGATTATTAGATAATTTAGATATGACAAGAGATGCAAAATGAATGCTCTAACAATAACAATAAGAAAATATCTTTTTAACAATTTTTTTGACAACTTTTTTACAATAACTTATATGGTAGTTTGTGATTGATCGTTTTAAATATACGGACCAATAAAATAGTGACACATAGTCTATTGTCAAAAAATTGTTAAAAAAAGTTGTTAACATATCATGATCCATGACAATAATAAACAGTGAGTTCATAAAACTCTTATGTGCAAATCATGATATATTAACAACTTTTTTACAATAGGACGTGTCACCACTTTATTGGTTTGTTTGAATTTATTTTCAAAAAAATATTTGAAATGAATCAATCACAAATCACCAAATATATTAGCTGTAAAAAAGTTGTGAAAAGAAAAATTATTAAAAAAATGGGCGACTTAACAGCACCGTTTTAAACTTAGACATCCACATTTTCCATAGCCTTTATGAATATTTCCAAATATTTACCGTTCTCTTACGTTTATATATTATTTGAATCAATACAAACTATTTATATTTTTTTACGCCTTTCATTAAAAAATAATAATTTAACACACATAAATATATTTATTTTATATTCCTATTTATTTATTTATTTATTTTTGAAAATATAAAAATTTATTCTTTTATAACGATTTTATCATTAATCAATATAAATGTGCCGTTACTCTTAAAAAAAAACGGACACCTTATTCAGGTACAATATAATAACAAATAACAAAATGTATAAGGAGTATCTAATCTAAAGTATAAAATGAGAATTTAAAGGTTTTCGAGATCTCATATATAAACAAAAAGTACTGATCATTTCCCATAAACTTTTAGATAAGTCATGATGGACGAAACTTCATCTGACTCTTTTCAGTCTTCACACGAGTCTGCTTCCTATTCATCTTACTCTTCACACGAGTCTGCTTCCCATTCATCTCAGTCTTCACACGAGTCTGCTTCTCAGTCTTCCGACGAGTATGTTTCCTCTTCATCAGATGGTCTGGAATTTGAACCAAAGAATGCATTGCCAACATCTGATAGAAAAAATGTTAAGCGGAAATTGTCGAGTTCCTCATCGGAAAGCGATGGAGGAGGGTCAAGTAGAAGACTGAACAAAGTGGAAGATGCAGACGGCGATGATGATGGCCCTGTGAGATACCGCAGAGGGAAACAGGTAAAGATAGAAGAATCTTTGTGTGTGTGTGGTATTTGCATGGATGCCATACCTGATGAAAAGAAGTTCAGGATCCAAAACTGTTCTCACATCTTTTGCAATGGCTGCATCACAAGACATGTTGCTGCAAAGATTGAGGAGAATAGATCAGTGGTGCAATGCCCAAACCCTAATTGCAAGGAGGGTATAGAGCTAGAGCATTGTGGTTCGATTATCCCTAAAGAAGTGTTTGATAAATGGGGAGATATTCTTTGTGAGAATCTAGTGGTTGAAGCAGAAAAGTTTTTCTGTCCTTTTAAGGACTGTTCAGCTATGTTGATGCGTGATGGTGAAGAAGTTGTGACTTCATCAGAGTGTCCACATTGCCACAGACTGTTCTGCGCACAGTGCAGGGTTTCGTGGCATGCAGGAATGGACTGTGAGGAGTTTCAGAGGTCGAAAAGAGAGAAAGGAGACTCGATGGTGACGAAGCTTGCAAAGAAGAAAGGTTGGAGAAAATGTCCAAATTGCAGTTTTTATGTAGAAAGAATTGCAGGATGCTCACGTATAACTTGCAGGTTTGTTATGTATATATTTCTAACTAGTATTTTTTTTATTCATTAATATAATTTCGAATGGGTTGATTAGATTAATATCTTATTTAATTTGAATAGAACAAACTATTTGAATTATGTGAGCATTTTATGTGTTGGTTCACTTGTTTTGCAGATGTAATCATAAATTTTGCTATGATTGTGGATCGTCTTGGAACAATAATGAGCACTATTCATGCCGATCTAAATAAGAATTGCAAAAACATTGTTATGGTGTTATTTTATAGGTATTTATCAAATATAAAGACAGTATTTTCTTTCCATTTAATTTGTAATTACATGCACTATAAATTTGTTATTTGAATCATTTGATTATTTGTTGATAAATTTCAATTTAGATTCGATTTACATTCCTATTTGTTTGTATCTATGTGAGTATTGTTTGTGTCGTGGACATGGAAATGAGATTCAATGATATAACAGAATCAATTCTCATAGAATCGATTATTTTTTTTATTTGTATTGGGGATATGTGGCAGAGTGAAACCAAATGAAAAAAAGTGTGGAAAGTTGGGATAACTATTAATGAGTGGGTGTGCTTGGAGAGAAGCACGGCATAATGGCATAGTGGATTGGAATGATGACTTACGTGTCTCTATTTCCATTTATTGTTTTGTTTAAATACTTTTTTTTAAAAGTAAACTCAAACTAACCAATAAAATAATATTTTTAAACTTATGTTAAATTATTAAGTTTATAAAAACTCTTTTTTAAAGGATGGAAGGAAGAGATTTATGTTCGACTATTGAGTTAATAAGAATATTGAGTTTTATTTTAAAATATATGATTTTAAGGATTAAATATATTTTAGTTTTTAATATTAAATTTAAAATTGAAATTCTTATTTAACTTTAAGTTTTACATACTAAACACATATTTAATTTATTTTTAATTAATTCTTTATATATAAAATTTGATTATACGAATATTCAACTATATTATAATTTAATTCAATTTTATATATTTATTTTTTATTTTATTTCAATTTATAATTGTGTTAATATTTTATTATACAATTTTATTTGAATTATATTTTTATATTTTTTATCTAATTTATTATACTCTATATTTGAAAATTTTATTTTTTAAAAAAATTATTTAAAACAAAAATACGCAGGATTAATGAATATTTGAATGCATAAAATAATTTACAATAGTTTTATAAATGTGGCAAACCTTTTTTTGAATGGAATGGGTATGATCGAAAATTTTGCTATATTTAGTTGTGATACACTTTTATGTTATAATGGATTAGAATATATGTAGTTAATTTATATATATATATATATATATATATATATTAAGTTTTAAGATTAAAAATATTTAAAATATTCTTGTGTTTAAAGAATATTTTTTATAAATAATAATTTTTTATTAATTAAAATTTAATATACTTTAAGATGTTACATAAGTTAGTATATATATATATATATATATATATATATATATATATATATATATATATAAATAAAAGAGAGAGAGAGAGGTTCACTTGTTTTGCATATGCTAATATGAATTTTGCTATGGATGTGGATGGTCTTTGAATGATGATAAGCACTATTCATCTTGTTCACATCGAATTGTAAAAACCTTGTTAGAGTGCTATTTGAGGTCTTGGATGGAATTTGATGAATGCCATTTGATTAGTCATTCATATGATGTCTATTTATTTATTATATTTTAATTATTTATTTATTATATTTTTATTTATTTATTTTGTACGTTTACGATAAATTTAAAATATAATTAAATTTTATTTAAAATAATGATAAATACATTTTTATAATTGACTTTAAATTCTTATTAGTTATATTAATGAAAACACATATGTTTGTAGATAATTGTTTTTTTTGCAGATAGCTATTTTAATTTAAAAAATAGTTAATTAAAAGAACAGATTGAAAAAAAATTATATTTTTTAAAAGTTATCGAAACAAAATATCTTCAAAAAGAAGAATATCCTTTATTTAACTTTTCTTTTGAAAAAAAATAAAAAAATTATTTGTTTGAATATTTAAAACTGTGACAGTGAGATTTATTCCATATAAATGATCATGTAATAATTTTTTATGTGAAAAAAGGGTTTTAGTCTCAGTATAATTTTTTTAATAAAGAAGTTTCTTTATTAATATTGCTATATTATTATTGTATAGAAAGAAACTTAGATAATATCAGCGTCATGTTGAAATGTACAAATTTAGTAGGAAAAAGGAATCAAATACTAAAAGTAAAGTTTAAGACACATTCTAATTTTATCTAGATTAAATTTAGAGAACATATTTCATTCAAATAAGGATCCATGAAAATAATATAAAATTATGTTTGTTCATAAAATATAGTGATTCGTTTATTAATAATTATATTTATTATTAATATATGTATCTTGTTGAATGTCAAAATATATTTGTAAACATTCCAATAATTTTTATTTCATTACATTTTTAGAAGAAGAACATAAATAATTTTCATGAAGAAAATATATAAGAAACTCAAAAGATCTTATAATAATAATAATAATAATTGTGTCGTATGATTGTTTGACTAGCCAAATATTGAATCATCAATTATACCTTAAATTATCAAGTGAGTCATTAGTAAATTCGACTAGTTATCAAATAAATCGATCGTCGATCAGACCGTATTAACTTTAATGTCGATCAATTTAGAAGTAAAATATAATTATTCACAATTAGGTCGTAATTAAACCAGAATTAATTAAAAGTCTACCTCAAAATATATAAATAAATATTTTGGCGGTGATATGCATTTACTACGTCATTAACCTCAATCTCATACTTAAAACAATTATTTTTATTATTATTGTTATTAATTCTATTATTTTAACAACTGTCATATATTTGATAATGAAAAAAAAAAGGAAATATGTGTACAATAATAAGAAGATACTGAATTTGAATTTGAATACAGAAAGGGGAAAATATGTTGTTTTCCATATAAGATATTAGGTTTAATGTCTCGGTAGGTCCCTATTTTTGGCGTGAATCTCAAATAGGTCCCTTCTCTTTTCGGCGTCTCAATTGGGTCCTTTTTTGTGTAAAATTTGATCAAATAAAGACTTTCCGTCAAATTGATCAAACACCGTTAAATAGGGTGTTACGTGGCATGCTGACGTGACTAAACTGTGTTTTTTTTTTATTTTTTGAATTAAAAAATGAAGGATAAATAGGGCTGAAAGGGCAAAGTTGGAAATAAAATAAAATTAAGGGCAAAGAAAGAAGCTGGAACATTCTTGCTCGCTCGCGTGGGAAAGAAAGAAGTTGGAACGATGGTGTGTGGTGGCACTTCCAGGGCGGAGGGCGTTGCCGGTGATGATTTTGGCCGGCCGGAGAGAGACACAGTTGGACTAGTTCGGTGGAGGCAAGGGTTGCCGTGGAAGGGAGTGAAGGACAGAATATAAAGGAAAAAAAAATACATAAACTTAAACTGTGTTGAATTCTGCAGGTCTTCTTTCTGAATCATCCTCCCCCTACCCCTTCCTATTATTCTATTCCCTCTTCCAAACCTCAGTCCTCTAACATTGGATGGTAAAGACATGGTTTTGATCTGAGCATTCACAAAATTAGTTTCATATGTACTATGCTCATGAAGTTGTGAAATGCCATTAACAGATATATCATTGTCTTCATCATCAGCATCAGAACCATAATTTCCAAGACCTAAAACATCTCTAGGAGAACTAGAATTAGATTTTTCACTGGAACCATCATTTTGTACCCTTTCTTTGACTGGTTCAAATCCAGCGTGCATTCGAAGCAGAGAGAACCCCCAAATCGGGTTTGTCCATCAGCCTTCGTTGCGTCACCAGGCGCCGCTATCACTGGAGCACCGGAGTTCGCCTCCTTTGTCTCCACTATCATGCAACCCTGCAAACAAAAGCCCCAAATTTGCAAACACTAAGCGCATGAAAGATCGCCCCCTCCGACACCTACAAAATCTGGAAGCGCGACAGCAACCTCCGCGTCGGCACTTCCCTCGCCGGCTTCGGCGGTCTCAAAATCCAGTGCGCTGACCAAATGTTTCCTCTTCCTTGGAGACGAAGATCACTAGCATGACGTCTCGCCCGATCTCTCGGATGCCATTAAAGCTGCCATGGAAAAAGGTAAGAGCTCTGCCTCCACATCAGAGTTAGACTCCGTCGACGACCACCGTCGGGGAGCGGAGCTGCGGGAGGCGGAGAAAGGGGGGAAGGATGGTATTGGGGGAAGAATTTGAAAGGTTGAGAGGATTCGGTTTTAGGGACTGCTGTAGACTGGTGCCGGAAAAGGGAAGGGTTGAGAGGGGAGTGACTGTAGACTGGTGCCGGAAAACATGGGGTCCAAGGAGGAGACGTTGCCGGAATACATTATCATAACTTGCAGAGAGAATGGGGTTCTGGAATTGAATTGCCAACTTTGCCCTAATTGAATTTCCCCTATTTTAATTTAATTTTTTAATTCAAAATTTAAAATAAAAGAATTTATCCACGTAGGCCAAACTTAAACGGCCGTTTATTCAATTTGACGGCAGACCCCTAATTGCCACAATTTTACACAAAAAAGGACCCAATTGAGACGCCGAAAAGAAAAGGGACCTATTTGAGATTCACGCCAAAAATAGGGACCTACCGAGACATTAAACCAAGATATTATTAATCAACAATTTATGATTGGTTAATTTGAACTCATAATAAAAAATAAGATTAAAGACTAATGATTAATTTTGGAATATACGGAGAGTAAATAGGAACCAAATCCCTATTTCCTGTCCAATTCTTTTGGTTACTATCTTTGAATACTTTTAATAAAAAAGAGGTTTTTCAAACTTTCTATTTGAATTGAAAAAAAAAAGGCAAAGGAGGAGTTATTTATCTACGTAAGAGCACTTTTGGTTTTGCTTTTGTCTTTAGAGATTTTAAGAAGGAAAAAGCAAAAGACAAGAGAGAACCAACCTAATCATACACACGACAAACACCTTAAAAAGAATTTTCATGATGTTGGGCCACGGTTGCCAAACCATTTTCTTTTCACTTCCAAACTTTTTTTTTTCCAGCTAAGAAACTTTGTTGGAACGTCTAAATTAGCTTTTCAATTTTCAATTCAACCTTCATCATTTCAATGCAGAGGTTGTCTTCCGACATTACATCACCAATTTTAGTTTCCATGTATCTGCCAATTTGAATTTCACTCCGACCAAACCTTTACATTTATTGGGAATCTTAGAAGCACAACGCAACCTAAATCTTTAAATTAAAAACCTAAGTTCAACGGTGATTTCTTTTCATGTCTTCTATGAGAGTTCCAACTTTTAGCTACAGATGAAATATTAATGATGTGTATCTACCTAGTGGAGACCGAATGGTTAACATTCAGCACCGTTCGGTCCATCCACTTAGGACCATTCGGCCCATCCATTACAGTCAATCAAGTCAAAGATTAGGCCGCAATTGGACTAGCGTTTAAGTTATTAGGCCAATAGTCCAGCAGATGATAAAATAATCAAGAATATCTAATTAAAGATATTGATAAGAAGGTTATAAACAACCAACTAGATCTTTAGGTAATCTGTTTATATCTTATTCTGTTTATATTTTATTGGGCTAATGTTAGCTTAAGGTCCATGAGACAACTTATAAATAGAGAGCCAGGGCCACAAGCCAGGTACGTCCCATTCACACTCAACTCACTTCAAATTACATGCCTAACTTGAGCGTCAGAGTATCTTTTGCAAGTATCTCCCCCCTGGAGCACGAAGGAAACCGATCGGCCAAGACCGGCGTGACCGAACGACCCAGACGGAAGAAAGGCGAACGACTCAGGCGGCCCATCAAAGAACGAGCGGCAGAGTCATCCAGAAGCGGCAAAGTCACGTGTCTCGGTCCCACAAGAATATCAACCGAAACATTTTGGCGTCCACCGTGAGGCTGAGAGCAAGTAGAAGACGCCCAGATGGTGACCACGAGGAGCATGGACGGACAACAGAATACCAGAGATTTGATAGCGCAGATGCAAGCACAGATACCACAGGCAAGAACCATACAGGCGTAGACGCAAGCACAACAAGAGATGCAAAGAAAACACGCAGAGGAGATTGCGGCGCTAAGGGCGAAACGAGTCCATACCAAGCGATCTGCCTCAAATCAAGAGAATGGAAACGAGGGAAGCCGTAATCGGCAACCATCCCAGCACACCAATTCGAACGGTCGAGGAAGGAGAGGACCATCGCCCTTCCAAACCGTTCGGCCTACCAGCTTACTCCCTTTTACGACGACCATCATGCAAACTCCGATGCCAGAGAAGAATCCTCCGGTATTAGAGAGGTATGATGGCTCAACGGATCCCGATAATCATCTTAGGATCTTCACCAATGCAATGACGTTCTACACTGATAATGATCTAGTCATATGCAGAGCATTCTCCTTATCACTCAAGGACAAAGCATTGGAGTGGTATAACACTCTTCCCCCAAACACAGTGGATTGCTTCGCCACTGTAGAAACCCTCTTTAGAAGGCAATACGCCTTCAATCGGAAACAGGAGATAACACCGGCGGAATTGGTAAATACTAAACAGGATCCTGCCTACCACTCGGCCAAGTGGAGTCCAAAACCGAGAGATGGGGAATGTTCTACGTGAACGCTAACTCTCGTCCTAAATCGAGCGGTGAGGTTCTATACGGCCTCACTCTCGTCCTAAACTGAGCGATGAGGTTTGACACGGCCTCACTCTCGTCCTAAACCGTGCGGTGAGGTTCTATACGGCCTCACTCTCATACTAAACCGAGCGGTGGGGAATGTTCTTTGTGGTCCACCATTTCGCCAGGAGGGAGCAACGACTAAATACAGTCTCCCTCAAACTCATAAGTCCTATAGTTAATCACGGCTAAAGTCGAACGCTTAACTCAGACTTGGGGGGCATAATGTATCATACTTAGTGGAGACCGGACGGTTAACATTCAGCACCGTTCGGTCCATCCACTTAGGACCGTTCGGCCCATCCGCTACAGTCAACCAAGTCAAAGATTGGGTCGCAATTGGGCCATCGTTTAAGTTATTGGGTCAATAGTCCAACAGATGATAAAATAATCAAGAATATCTAATTAAAGATATTGATAAGCAGGTTATAAACAACCAACCAGATTTTTAGGTAATCTGTTTATATCTTATTCTGTTTATATTTTATTGGGCCAGTGTTTAAGTTATTGAGCCAATAGTCCAGCAGATGATAAAATAATTAAGAATATCTAATTAAAGATATTGATAAGCAGGTTATAAACAACCAATCAAATTTTTAGGTAATCTGTTTATATCTTATTCTGTTTATATTTTATTGAGCTAATGAAACAACTTATAAATAGAGAGCCAGAGTCACAAGCCAGGTACGTTCCATTCACACTCAACTCACTTCAAATTACACGCCTAACTTGAGCGTCGGAGTATCTTTTGCAGATACCTCCCCCTGGAGCACGAAAGAAACCGATCGGCCAAGACCGGTGTGACCGAATGGCCCAGACGGAAGAAAGGCGAACGACTGAAGCAGCCCACCAAAGAACGGGCGTGCGGTTTATATTGCAGAAGAGCGAGCGACAAAGTCATCCAGAAGCGGCAAAGTCACATGTCTCGGTCCCACAAGAATATCAACCGAAACATGCAATATGATTATGATGAAATATTAATGATATACAATATGTTTTGGTACAACGTTGAGAACTTTTACAAAACATTCATTTATATTTTTCTTTGGGTCAACTTAGATTGTCTTGAACACATTTAGTTAAATTTCTTTCATGTTTTCTATGTTCAAACTCCAAACTGTGTTATGATATTGGTTAAAAACACTCCAACACAAGTTAATAATTTAATCAATTGAAAATTACAATAAAACTTTAAATTTGTAATAAATACAATCATTTTTTCTTTTTACCTTTGATTTTTGTATTTATAAATTTCAAAATAAATTTATAATTAACATTGTTTCTGCTGAAAGGGACCGAGGGAAACTCCTGCCTCAACCGCTCTATTCCTTCTCCGATCGGTCCTTCTCACTTCCGCTTTACTTCCTGACTCTTCCTCTCTCGACTCCAAAATGGGGTGACCTGTAGGAAACACTTGGACGCTCAAGTCAGAATTTATCTCCGCAAGTTCTAGTGAAATATATTCAAAATCAGGGAGTTTACCTTCTCAATCGATTGTTATTTATATGGTTTCAGAAAATATTATCCATTAATTTACCTCTTTAATGACAATCAATGCTCACCATAACTGCTCGACAATGACCGTTACCTCATTAATTACGCATTCATGAACATTCAAACGCTAAACGCTGTCTCCAGCCAACGGCCGGAGAGACCCGATCAGACGGATTAGACTGTCGATTCTCCCTACTAGGTATTGACTAAGCATGACCGGTCGGCCGATCCTAACATGTAGTAACAAACATAATCATAATCCAACTTCTAATAAGTAAAACTTATCTCTAAACTTGATTAGACCATTTACTTAAGGTCATGAACGGTATTTGTTGTTTTCATGCGCGGCCATCCAAAGACCGTACGAGGTCATTTGGTACAAAAGTTTTAGTGTTTTGATATTTTTGGTTTAAATATGATGTAAATCTTGAAGTTTGGCAGAATGTATGTAAATATATTCTCAAGATTCTCATGTTAGATAATGCAGATCTATCCTGGTAAATCCTGCCATGCCATGGATTTGCAGTCCCGTGACAGATACTGCAGAAAAAAAACAAAAATATTTATTTGTCCTGTTTAGCGTAAAATTAATTGTATCAAAATTATCTCTTTTCCCCTTTTAAACAAAAAAATCATTTGGGTTGACATCTATCAGCTTCAACCAGCTAACTCTCCGGCATTGTAAAACACTGCAGTCTCTAACCACATGGGTTTATGAGATATCTGACTGAACAAGACATTAAAAAATTTCAAAGGATTCAACAACATCACTAAAAAAGGAAAAGATCTTTCCAATATACTCATCCTCTTCTGAACACAGCATTTTCTACAAACACTCTTAATTATACAACAAGAGATTTATACTCCCACCATGCCTTTTCTTAATTTCAGAACATCCTCCTTTTTGGTGCCTTCACGCTCTTTCTAACAATGGAACACCTTCACAAACACATACTCTAATAAGCATATAGAGCTATTTTTTTAAGATATCCGAGATGGATAAAATCCCATGTTCTTTCTACACCCAGAAGCCTCAAAGACTAATCCAGAGGTTGCTGCATTGCGACAACCAAGGGGCTTGTCACAGTATGTTTTCCATCAGACCAAACTATGGAACCACTCTTGACACTAGAACTTCCAGGTGTAAGCTTAACAGCCCTAGTTTGTACCCTAACAAGAAAGTTCAATTTCTGACCAATCTTCCTGAAAGTCAGGGTGTCTGGTTTTACTGTGACCACCATCCCACCTGGTGGCTTGATGGTGACCTTGTACACTGAATTAGCGTCGCCGACATTTGTTACAGTCCTGATAAAATGTGTAGACATTCTCTTCTTTCCATATTGCTGAAACACTGCAGAGAATGAAGGGTAATTCAGATTCCCAGCATGCCCTGCCCTTTTAGCTCCTTTACAATCTGCACTCTTTCTTGTGATCACATGGATGCTGTTGGTGGTGTAATTTGAATTGCACAAGAAATTCACATAATCAGAAGGGGAGATGTCATAAACCAAGCCAGGGTTCATGGCTTTAACAGGATGAACATGGCCAGAACCATAATCAAAGGCTGAGGAAACATTTCCGGTGGATTCATCCAACATGGGATCACCTCTGTTGTCCACAGTATAAGCAGTGGTCATCAGGGCTGATCTAATAGCAGCAGGACTCCAATCAGGATGTGCTGCCTTCAACAGAGCAGCCAAACCAGAAACATGAGGACAAGCCATGGAAGTCCCAGAAAGTATGTTAAACTCAGTCCTACGCCCATCAGAGGGAACCCCAGAAGGTCCTACATGATCAGGCCAAGCTGCAAGAATGTTCAACCCTGGGGCTATAACATCAGGCTTCAGAATCTCAGGGGACACAGGGTTAGGCCCTCTGGCAGAAAATGATGCCACCACAGGTGCTGGCTTAACACCGAGCCTTGTTCCCTTGAACACAATTGTGGCAGTTGCCGGTGACCGCGAATTACCAATGTACCCACGGATTTTCTCGCCCGCTGTGGCACCAACCGCCGTGGCAGGCAACACGTGGCAATCCGCCACCAACCCTTCCCCGTCAAACACACCGTTGGCTAAAATCATGCCAACCCCTCCATTTTTTCTCACTTCTTCACCCTTAGCTGCCCTTGCATTAATCCCTCTATCACACACAACAATTTTTCCTTTCACAGTCTCGGGATCCAAGGAACCTTCCAAACAAAGTGAAGAAGAATAACCATTACCTCCACCACCGCCGCCACCACCAAACTGTCCACTACCCCCATACACAATCGGGTACATCCGACCCGGAGTTAAACCAGGTCCACCATAAATACTAATCCCGGGCACTATTTTTCCATTTCCAAGCTTAACACTCGCCGGAAAATCTCTGTCTATAGTTCCAGCGCCTACGGTGGTAACCCACGGCGCCACATTCGTCACTGTGAGGCCACCGGGACCGCCATTGCCAGCTGAGGAGGAGACAAAAACGCCAGCCGAGGTGGCGCCGAAGGCGCCAATCGCAATCTCGTCGAGGTGGTACGGCACCACCACTCCTCCGACGCTAAGCGACACAACGTCGACGCCGTCGGCCACGGCAGCGTCGAACGCGGCGAGGATGTCGGAGCCGTAGCACCCGCCCATCCAGCACACTTTATACACCGCCAACCGCGCTTTCGGCGCCATGCCGGCGGCGACTCCTTTCGCGTAACCCAACGTTGACGCCGGCGACACGTACCTTCCAGCAGCGATGGACGCCGTATGCGTGCCGTGGCCGTCGGAGTCTCTTGCCGAGCGGAACTCCACGGTCTCGTTCAACTTCCCGTTGGTGGCCTCGTACCCTTCGGAGAAGTACCTGGCTCCGATGATTTTCCGGTTGCATGAGGTAGCCGGGAAGCTCTTCCCGGCGACGCACTCGCCCTTCCACTTGGCAGGAACGGGACCCAGGTCGCGACCGCTGAAACTCTGGCGCTCCGGCCAGATTCCGGTATCGAATACACCTATAACGAGATCCGAGCCGAAATCAGTCTCGTGCAGCAACCCAGCGCGATCGGCGGTGGTGAGACCGAGGAACTGAGGGGAGCGCGTGGTGTGAAGCTGTCGAACCTGTTCGGGTATGAGAGTGATGACGTGGCTGAGCGCCTGCAGCTTCTGTGCCTCAGAAGGTGAGAGCTTGGCAGAGAAGCCGTGAAAAACGGTGTCATAGGTGTGGATAACAGAAGCGGTGCTGGAAATGGAAGACAGTGATGACTCATACCAGTGTCTGTGTGTTGGGAAAATCGAAGGCTTTGTTTGGTGATGAACTTGGACAATGAAAGTTTTTTTCTTTTCTTGGTCGGAAGAAAAAGCAACCTGTGTTAGAGTTCCTACGAGAAATAGAAAAACTAAGAAGGTGGAAAAGGCAGCCATGGAAGTGGTATGCGAGGTGAAGTGAAGGGAAGATGGAAAATTTAAAGGGAAAAAAGTATGTAGATGAGAGAGTGCATGTGTTGTGTGTGGTGGAAGAAGAAGGAAAGGGTTAATGAATTAGTATTATAATTATTTGTATTGTAGTGTAGTGTAGGGTAGCAGTAGCATGGTACTCTTGCTGAGTGTAGTAGAACAATGGTGGGATGTGTGCAGTGGTAGGAGTTTTCTGCCATGTGGACTTCAAATTCAAATTGAAATTCAAACTTTTGTAGGTATCTTCATCTACTGTTGTTACAGTTTCAATGTTTGCCCTTGTTTCACACAGAAAGTAGAAAACAGCTGTTCAGATTACGTTCACCCATACGTCTTAGGATTTTTTTTTTAATAAAACAACTCCTGTCAGTAACTGGAAAACAACAGTGGTTTTTGCACACTTTAACAATGTTCTTTATCTGTAAGATTCAAATTTTAAATCTCGTTTTTGTTTAGATAAACTAATTATCAGTGATTACATGTAGAAAAGTGTTGATAGTTGTGTCACAATTGCTTCTTCTACTTAATGTTTTGGTCCAACCAGCTTTGGCAATTAATGCTCCCATAAACAAGTGTGGCCCAGAAATTGGGTCCATCAAGTACGTTAAGCTACCCTAGCAGAGGACTAAACTAAGACCCACCCTCCCCAGGGGTCCATCAGGTACCCTCTACACCATTACACCAAGGTAAAATTTATGTTCAAAATCACCTCTCACCTAAAACACAAGGTCCACCTATGCATGCATGCCCTTTATATAGTTTTCTTCCATAATCACTTTCTTTTCTCATATAAACAAACAGTGTGGGTTCATTATTTATTTTTTCATTAAAAAGTGATCAGTAACTTTAATTTAATGGATATTATTTGGGTTTATAAAGTCGAGGTTAAGTTTACTTCTCTACAAGTTTTCAATCGAATTAGGATATTATTTGAAAAAATACTCTAATATTAAAGTTAATGTTTATCTAACAGTGTTAATAATGAATACATAGTTAATATAACCAATTTATAAATTTTAAATAATCTTTTTATTGTGCTGGTTTAATTAGGATTCAAACAATAATGATATATTTTGTAATTAAAACAATTATTTTTATTGTTAATTTTATTTATAATTCAACCTATCAGTTTACTGACTAATTCATTGACCAACTCATGTTGTTCATCGTTGTTAAAACTTATAGAATAGAAGATAAAGATTGATATATAAAAGGTTTTTTTTTAAGAATCTTATGTTATCTATAGACACTGTTGTTTTTTTGGAGAGACACTTTGGTTAATTAGTTAGTGATATGAGGATAGTATATTAATCAGTTTACAAGGTGACGATAACTGACAGATACGACAGTTTGGAAAGGAATACATGTTGAAATCTTGTGACCTTTTGTTGCAGGCCCATCCATGCGCAATATCTGAATGCAAAATGAAAACGTGGGAAAAAAAATGTTTTTTCATTTTCAAATGAACTCAGATGAGAGAAAAAAATTAATATTTTCATGATACATTAGTTTTAGTATTTCAAATTATATTATCTTTTAATATATCAAAATAAATATATTTTAAAAGTTCAGAAAAAACACAAGAAAAATTAATAGAAAATTTAGATTCCTCTTAACGGACAAAACGTTGACGAGGGATTAACGGACAGTACGATCTTGAAAGATCGTGACTGCAGGTGTTGTTGGACCGGTTATGGTAGGTTGGTAAATCAGTTTTTAAAATTTTGATTAATTATAAAAATTTCATCAAGAATTGTTAGTAATTTTTTACACATATTAATTATAAGACTTTACACATTAAATTTGATTAAAAAATACATATAATTCTCCATTTATATTTAAATTAGCGTCCAATAATTAAACGAAAGTATAATAAAAACAGACAATTAAAAAGGTTTATCAGATGGTTTAACACTTGCCATCAAATGTTTTCAATCATTATCCAAAAAAAACTCCATCTCTTCTTTATCGAAAAAATAGAATGTAAATCTATTATGTAGAGTATGCCGTGGAAAAACTTTAGCTATCCGAATAGAGAGTTACGAATTAAAATTTATCATAACAAAATTTATATCAGAATTATAAATTGTTATTAATTAATGTTGGATAAATTTAAATTTAAGAAATGATATCTTTATAATTTTTTTTAGTTTTTGTTCTTATAAGGGGTCGAGTCACCTAAGTCTTCACGTCTTTTGTTATTTCTGTCCGTTCTTCGTGAGATTCTTTTCTATGTTGTCCAAAGTCCGTTCGTCCTGTCCGCATGAGAGAATACTTGTCAAATGAGAGAATACTTGTCAAAGGTGTTCCGATGCTTAAGTCGGTAATGATCCCATCAGTTGTTTAAGTGCTACAATAAATGCGTAATTAATGAATTTGACTACCTCTTACCTTTGATCTGTATTTATAGTTATAGTTTTGGTCATGGATCTAGAATTAGCAAGACCTTAATTACGGTCCAATCCATAGCTCAATCTTTTAATCAGTGTTTTACCTTAATCACGTCTGGAGACTTATCTGTCACGACTGTCTGGTATGAGTGATTGAAACGTGTCGTTCGTCCTATGTGTTTGTCTGGACCATCCGGGGTTCATCTGTTACAATTTTTATTTTTATTTTAGAGTGGTCCAAGCTGTTGGTGTTGTATTTAGTTTTTATTCTGTTAGATGTGTGTGACGTCTAGATTTAATTATCAAATAATTGATTAATATCTATGTATATATATTTGATTATAATAAGTCTTGAATTTTGATGAGCATGATATCTGGTGTTGTGTTTCTAAAACAAGTGCGCAACAAACTTTTTCTAGAAAGAAAGGACTTAACATAATGATCTTCTTCATTGAATCGGGGTTGACGGTGACATCTTCTTGGCAAAGTGTTGGTTTTTCTTTGGTGTCTAATCTTTGTTGATCGAAACTAAAGTGATCATGTGGTGGGGACCTAAAATTGAACAACCTTCTTTTTCTTTTTCTTTTGCATCTCCCTTTCAATTTCAAACACTTGGACAAAAGAACATCCAAATTCAACTCTCTTTGTCTAAACAGTGAAAGGAGAATTTCGATTTTATATTACCCTATTTGCAGTAAAAATGGTTAATCAAGGGGAAAAAGCCAAAATGTGTTATCATGCATGCACAACGGAAACTGCCTCTACAGTGAAAGGACAATTTTTATTTTATATCACTCTTTGGGGAACGGAATATTATAATTGGTTGGTACAAATAAAAGCCAAAATATATCACCATGCAGGAAAAAGTGCAAGAGTGAAAGAAAAAGTTTTTAAATTTAAGAGGAAAGTAGGAAAAGAGTAAAAAGTAATCACCAAAATAGAGAAATCAAAAAGAGAAAGATGGTAAAAATACAATCTTGGCTATTAAATCGGATATGGGGTTGCAAATATTGTAGTGCATGCAATTATTAGGAATCTTGTAATTATTATAAGTACAAGGGTAAAGTTTAATTTGGACTGCTAAGATTGAGTTTTAAATTAAATAAGGATAAATAAGGCTAAAACCATCAAATGTTGGATTAGGAATTAGTCTTGCCATTAAAACAACATTCATTATTTTTCTAAAATCAGTATTATATTACTTTTAAAATTTGTAATTATTTATTAATATATATATATATATATATATGTATATATATATATATATATATATAAACTAAAATTTTCATTATTATTAACAGAATAAAATAAGTCTGTTGATAAAACCAAATTAATTGATGAATTTTAAAATTTGAATTATTGACGATAATATCTCTCAATAAATTGTTTTGGTAAATTATGATAAATATTTTCGTCTCTAATGTATTAGACGATAAAATTTTTTGAGAAAATTTTGTCATTAATTTATAATTTCTATTATCAGTTATTTTTAATCTATAAATTTGTTGGAAAAATGATTTGACAAATTTTTATTAAATTTGATGAAATAATTTTATATATTAAAAAGAGATGGTAAAGAAGAGAAGAGAAAAAAAAAAGGAAAAATCAAATGAGAAGGAGAAGACAAAGTATATAACTGTGATAGTGACAACAATATAGTTATGATAGAGTTGCGATGATAACGATAACATTTGAAATTTAATAGAAAGTGAAAGACAAATAATATAAAGAGGAAGAGAAGGAGAAAAATAAATATAATTAATGTAATCTCCATTAAAAAAGAGGGGTGTGAGAGGAGATAAAGAAAGAAGAAAAGAAAAATAAAGAATAGAAGAAAAACGAAAACAAAATAACAATTTTAATGATTATTATAATTCATTAGTAATTATTGAAATAAATTTTACTAATAACTAATATTATTGAGGGATTTATATGGATTGATAATTACAGAAAATTTGTACATATATAGTAATATTTGTTATATATTATATTTTTCTTTTTATTTGATAGGTGACAGCGTGTGTAATTGAAGAAGGTTGTCAATCTCGTATTCTTTATGTTGTTTAATGGCAGAGTCAATTATTGGGTTCTAATCTTTTACTAACTTGTGCCAATCAGCCACACGTTTTGAGAGTGATGATGAGAAAGTAATCGGTGAAAAAAAAAGATGAGTTGTTTCTTGAATGAGTGAGACAAATATTGATATCTAAACCAACCTTTTGCATCATTCAAAGTGTATATTACAGTAAAATATTAGTTAGGTCTGAGAGCCATGCCTGCATATTCAATCACTTTTATGACAGTCTCTACAAAACAATTAATACCCCACTAAACACAGGGCATAATAACTCTTCAAAATATTAATTCTTTTTTTAAGACTTTCTTCAATTTTTTTATGAAATTAAAAGCCATTTGATTTATTACAACATGGACGACATGGCAAAGTAATGGTGATGAAAAGTTTACTTTAATTAGGTGCTTGAAATATTAAAGGTTAAATATTTATTTTCCTCCTATAAAAATGTTTTGTTTTCCAATTATATTGTAAAGTATTTTATAAAATCATATAAAATATCCGTTTCATACTTATTTATATATGTTTTTCACCTATGTATTAGTTTCAATTAAGATTATCTGATTATTTGATTTTAGTTTTGTTTTGTTTGATTGGAAATAGAGTAGTGTAAAGTGTTTATGAATATAAATTAATTTGTCAAACATTAAATTGATTCTATAAATTGCTTGGGTATAATAATGTTAAGTACTTATTTTATCCTGAATATTACAAGTTTAGAGTTAGAAATGACAAAAATGGATAGTAGCAATTTGTGTAAACAGATAAATTAGATTGAAATTTTAAATTCATTAGTCTATTTTTCCCCTGGTTCACCTGAGTCACTAAATTAGTATGTCAGTCAATCTCGACCTGTTGACCTTTTTTTAAGTTAAAAATAAAAATAATGTAAAATATTAAAAAAAATTATCATATTTTAAAAATGTAAATATACAATAATATTATAATTAAAATAAATTATAATAAAATAATTTAATAGGTAAATATTAATATGTTTTATAATATCGTTAATTTGACAAACTTTCAAGTATAAAACCAGGTGCAAGCATGATAAGAAATCTACGAGGATTTTGGCCCAAATAAATAAATGAAGATCACATATGAAACAGGTTAATTAATCAGAAGTCAAAGCAAGATAAAATCAGTTTATTCAGAAAAACAAAATGCTAAATATATACTAAAAGAACAAATATTACGAGTTTCTTAGTATTGTTTACAAATAGTGATATATTATTTGACTTTAGATCTGGTATGAGTAGTTTAAATTAAAGAAAATTATTTATATATACAGTGCTATCAAGAAAGTCAAGAAATGTCAAAACTTGTTTGCTTTTTTATATACATTCTTATTATTTATTAGTCGAAGATCCTAATTTATTTTGTTAAAGATGATTTGTGCTTATGTGAGAATCATGAAGATATATGTAATAATGTTACATTTTTAACAATATTAAAAGAAATCAATTTATGAATATTAATAATAATATATTTAATTTAATAAATTTGCATTCTATAACTTTTAGGTTGATCAATATTAAAATAAAAATAAATAAATATATATATATAATTCATGGTCAATTAACAGATGCTGTGACAAGAAAACTTTTGTGTGAAGAGAAGTCATACCTCTCTATCATAATTTGATTAAAACAAATAATTTGATTAAAATTATGGAAATAATTCAATTCATCAATACGATATTTATGATTCTTATTTTTTCAGAAAAGCATTTAAATTGTGAATACGAAATGTACAGTTTAAGTAATACACTTTGTTTCGGTATAATTATTGGGACCGAGACGCGAACCTGGTCAACGACGTCTTCACCTTCTCGTAATGCAGTTATCTTTATATCTTCCACTTGCACAGGGCTCTTCGGGGAGAATGGAGTGGGTACCTGCGATGCCCGAACCTTTTTGGTTCAGTAATCAAATTAATATTTTCTCTTTCTTTTCTCAATTATAAAAAACGTACCTCTTTCCTCTAGGTTTTTCGTATTGGTTAGTTCCGTAACTTGCGCTATCATGGTTAGACATTTGTAACCGCTTCTTCCTTAGTTTATCCGGTTAATTGACTCAGTCTGAATAAAGCTGACCGAGCGTCTGTTGACTCTTAGCTTGACTGGGTTAATTTGACTCATGCTGGTCGTTTGGTTTAAGTAACGAACGATCGCTATTAAGACGATCGATATTAGAGGCGGCATTGACGAACGTATGATATGACGATTGTCTCGTTGGCATTATCTTCTATGATATCGCGATCGTTCTGTCTAGAAGGTTGACGATCGTTCGGAAGTGATCGTTTGACTATTCGTTAATATCTGACCTGTTTACTATTGCTAGTCGTCCGGGTAAAGGCGATCGCTCAGTCGGTCGTTCGGTTTATTGTTGACAACCGCTCGACTGAGATATTCTACCATACACACTTTAAATAGTAAATATTAAAAAGTAACATGTCTAGTTCACAAATAATAAATATTTGTATAATGACTTTATGTGGATAATATGAAAAGTAATTACAATAAATTTTATGTTAAATTTTTCTTTATATAAAATAAAAAAAGGTAAGAGGCTTATTAATAAAATATACAATTAATATATAATCTTTACTTAAATCTACCTTATTATTTGTAGATTCTTTCTTGATTTAAAGAATAAATAATGACATGATGATCCCATATTAACGAAACAATATTTGCATTTGGTGATGTTCCAATGTTTCAAAACAAAAATTCAGGACATCATATTACAAGATATCAAACAAGAAAGAGAAAAATATAAGAATAGAACAGTATATGTTTATTGAACGAAAAAAAAAAGATGATTACAAAATACTCGAGGAAAACAGTCAAGGAAAAAGAAAATATCAGAACCTACAACATAAAAATTAACTATAAAAGAAAAAGAACAGAGAAGAAAAGAATAAACATATTTAATAGAAACACATGTTAAAAACTATAACCCACAATTTCGTAGAATGCTTTAGGAGTTCCTTGATGCTATACTCAACGGAAAATTTATTTCTTTCTCTTGCAATAGTGTGATGAGATTAAACTTGAAAGTTTCCAAAGAAGTCTTGAACTCTTCAAGATCTTCCAAAGACATGTTCTGATGGGAGAGATTCCACCAAGAACCAAAACAAGAACAACTCTTCTGTGCTTCCTTCAATTCTTCCAATTGCTTTTGCTTTTCTTTCAAGTTCTTGTGTACATTCTCATATTCAATCCTTTGCTTTTCAATATATTCTTGCTGGTCCTGTGTAACTCTGCAGAGTTCGGAAAACCCTCCGGTGACGTAGCGATAGAGAACGGCGCCGGTATTAGGGTAACCACAGGAATAAACGTTGCCATTTTCAGAGGTGATGATCAAAGAAGTTTGTGCTTTGCATAGAAGAGAAAGTTCAGTGAGCTTGTTAAAAAGTCCTAATTTGCGTTTTGAGAAGGTGACACATCGCCTGTTTCTCTGTTCAACTTCTTTGATCTCAATCTTTCTCTTTCTTTGATTTGATGTTCTTCCATGGTTTGCTGTAGAACAAGGAGCCATTGCACATAAAACTGATAACAAACGAATCACAAACAAAACATGAATTACAAAATGTTTTGGTGCCTTTTTATAATGTCCTAAAGTGTTGTAAAAAACCGGTCATCCGGTCCGGCCACCACGGGTTGCTCATTTAGTGAGTCAACTCAACTCGATTCATTTATTAACGAGCAGAAAAAATTTGAACCCGGCCCGACCCAACCTGGATTGGTGGGTTAAACGGGTTGGCTCACTAGTTCACTAAATTACAATATTTTTTTCAAATCCAAAAAAATTATAATTTTTCTGTAATTCAAATTTAAATAATTTCACTCTAAAATAATATTAAAGTCCAAAATATTATAATATTGGTAATTTTTGTGTCATTTATCCATTTATAAGATTAGAGACTTGAATGGATAAATTTATAATATTTTTGTCTTTTGAAACATTTTTTCCTTATTCCCATTTAATATAATAATAAAAATGTTAATTAATAATATTAAAATACAAAATAATAAATAATTAAATTAAAGTATGTGAGTTGGTGAGTCAATACGGCTCACCACGGATTCAACCCGGATAGGCCGGATTCTAAATGAGTCAGGTTGAAAATTGGTTCGTATAAAAAATTTTCATTTTCATCAAACCCAACTCGATCCGACCCGTGGTAATCCGAGTTAGCAGTAGATTCTAACTCATTTTTGACAGTTCTAGAACTAATCTTGCAATCTTATCTTTGCATTATATTAAACTAATATCTTAGAAGTGAAATGATATATGTAATAATATCTAATATATATATATATATATATATATATATATATATATATATAATATTTAGTAACATGTAAAAGCAATTATTACATATAAATGTAGTTTTTTATTTGAATTTATAAATTTTTTTATTCTCTCGGAAAATTGGTTTAGACCAATTAACAAACTTGTCTTTTACTCTGAAACGGCAAATGGATTAAATATTGATAAAAACAAGAAAAATAAAAAGATGTACAATTGAAATAATTTTAATTTTTTTAATATTGATATGAGATAATATCTAGTTACATTTATAATAGAGAATCATTAGAGAGTCATTGATATATCTTTTTATTTCGTAAATTTTAAATAAAATTTTATTCATGAAATTGGAAAATATGATTTGGATTTAAAGTTTAATTTAAATTCAAAAGAAATGGAACGTATATTTAAGACTTATATGATTTTAAATTGTTTATTGAATCATATTAACTAAGATTCGTTTCTTTTAAATATTTTTTCAAGAAAATTTTATATCTTTTTTTGAAAGATTTATACATCTTTTATTTAATGTATTAAGTATTAATTAATGGTAAGAGTTTCACACAATTTGTTTGTAACATCCCAATTATTATAGCATTAAACTATAATAGAGTTCTTACATCATTGATATAATAGAACAGTTGATAGGAGGAGGAATAACAGTTTTCCTCATTATTATACAAACCCTCACACATAATTCAAACTAAATACAATTCACGCTTAAAACAGAGACTAAAATTATAAGGCTCATTCTTATAACTAAGCTTCCGACGATCCTCCATCTAAAGCTTGCTCCACCGGCATATCAGCAACTTCTGCTCCCATCCACCGGATGATCATCGCCAGACAAAATACATAACACAAAATAGCAACCACACAACAGACAAAGCAAGGGTGAGCTAATGCAACATAAAATGTTATGGTAAATTACATAAATAACTAATTTTCCAACTTACAAGTTAAATTACTCAATAATACAATAAACATACCATACTCATCGTAAATTCACTCAT
>JAHCHA010009696.1:1861-21499 GCA_027742795.1 Vigna hirtella
TCCACATCGTCCCCTTTGTCCGTTTCGTCCACTTCGTCCACTTCTTCCACTTCGTGCACTTCCTCCACTTCCTCCACATTTTCCACTTCCTCCACTTTGTCCACCTCGTCCACTTCCTCCACTTCGTCAACATCGTTCACTTCGTCAACTTTGTCCACTTCGTCCAATTCGTGAACTTCGTCCACTTCTTCCATTTCTTCCTCCACTTCCTCCACTTCGTCTAGTTCGTCCACTTTGTCCACTTAGTCCACTTCGTCCACTTCGTCAACCTCGTCTACTTCGTCCACTTCGTCCACTTCGTCCACTTCCTCAACTTCGTCCACTTCATCCACTTCGTCAACTTCATCAAATTCTTCAACTTCGTCAACTTCGTGAACTTTGTCCACTTCGTCCAGTTCGTCCACTTTTTCTACTTCAACTTCTTCTTCTTCTTCTTCTTCTTCTTCTTCTTCTTCTTCCATTTCGTCCACTTTGTCCAATTCGTCTACTTTGACTACTTCGTCCACTTCGTCAACTTGCTCCACTTCCTCCACTCGCTCCACTTTCTCCACTTGCTCCACTTCCTCCACTTCGTCCATTTCGTCCACTTCCTCCACTTCGTCAACATCGTCCACTTCGTCCACTTTGTCGACTTTGTCCACTTCGTCCAATTTTTCCACTTCGTCTACTTCGTCCACTTCTTCCACTTCTCCCTCGACTTCCTCCACTTCCCTCACTTCCTTCACTTCGTCCATGTCGTCCACTTCGTCAACTTCTTCCACTTCGTCCAGTTCGTCCACTGCGTCCACTTCGTCCACTTCCTCCATTTCCTCCACTCTATCCACTTCGTCCAACATCGTCGACTTCGTCCACTTTGTCCACTTCGTCCACTTCTTCTACTTCAACTTTTTCTACTTCTTCTTCTTCTTGTTGTTTTTGTTCCACTTCATCCACTTCTTCCACTTCGTCCAATTCGTCCAATTCATCGACTTCGTCAACTTCGTCAACTTCGTCCACTTCCTTCACTCCCTCCACTTCCTCCACTCCCTTCACTCTCTCCACTTCGTCAACTTCGTTCACGTCGTCCACTTCGTCCACTTTGTCAACTTTGTCCACTTCTTCCATTTCTTCCTCCACTTCCTCCACTTCCACCACTTCGTCTAGGTCATCCACTTTGTCCACTTCGTTAACATCATCTACTTCGTCCACTTCGTTAACATCATCTACTTCGTCCACTTCATCCACTTCCTCAACTTCGTCCACTTCCTCCACTTCGTCAACTTCATCAACTTCTTCAACTTCGTCAACTTCGTCAACATCGTCCACTTCTTCCATTTCGTCCACTTTTTCCAATTCGTCCACCTTGTCCAATTCGTCTACTTTGACAATTTCCTCCACTTCGTCAACTTCCTCCACTTCCTCCACTCGCTCCACTCGGTCCACTTTCTCCACTTGCTGCTCTTCCTCCTCTTCCTCCACTTCGTTCATTTCGTCCACTTTCTCCACTTCGTCAACATCGTCCACTTTGTCAACTTCATCCACTACGTCGACTTCGTCCACTTCGTCCACTTCTTCTACTTCAACTTTTTCTACTTCTTCTTCTTCTTGTTCTTCTTCCACTTCATCCACTTTGTCCAATTTGTCCAATTCGTCCAATTCATCGACTTCGTCCACTTTGCCAACTTCGTCCACTTCCTCCACATCGTCCACTTCCTTCACTCCCTCCACTTCCTTCAGTTCCTCCACTCCCTCCACTCTCTCCACTTCGTCCACGTCGTCCACTTCGTCAACTTGGTCCACTTCATCCACTTCGTCCACTTCATCAACTTCGTCAAATTCGTCCACTACCTCCAATTCATCCACTTCGTCCAATTCGTCCACTTCTTCGTCCACTTCGTCCAGCTCGTTCACTTCTTCTACTTCAAGTTCTTCTTCCTCTTCTTCTTCTTCTTCTTCCACTTCGTCCAATTCGTCCAATTCGTCCACTTCGTCAACTTCGTCCACTTCGTCCACTCCCTCCACTCGCTACACTTCCTGTACTTCCTCCACTTCCTCTACTTTGTCCACTTTGTCCACTTTGTCCACTTCCTCCACTACGTCCACTTCGTCTACTTCGTCCAATTCGTCAACTTTGTCTACTTCGTGCACTTCCTCCACTTCCTCCTCGTCCTCCACTTCATCCACTTCCTCTAGTTCGTCCACTCCGTCCACTGCGTCCCCTCCATCCACTTCGTCTAGTTCGTGCACTTCCTCCACTTCCTCCATTTCCTCCACTTCGTCCACTTCGTCCACTTCTCCCCCTTGGTCCACTTTGCCAACACTGTCCACTTCGTCCACTTCGTCAACTTCTCCTACTTCGTCCACTTCGTCAACTTCGTCCAATTCGTCCACTTCGTCTACTTCGTCCACTTCTTCCACTTCTTCCTCCACTTCCTCAACTTCCTTCACTTCCTCCGCTTCGTCCAGTTCGTGCAGTTTGTCCACTTCGTCAACTTCGTCAACTTCTCCCACTTTGTGGACTTCGTCCACTTCCTCCACTCTATCCACTCCGTCCACTTCCTCCACTTCCTCCATTTCCTCCACTTCCTCCACTTCCTCCACTTCGTCAACTTCGTCTGCTTCGTCCAATTCGTCAAATTCGTCAACCTCGTCCACTTTGTGCAATTTGTCCACTTCGTCTACTTCCTCAACTTCCTCAACTTCGTCAACTTTGTCAACTTTTTCCACTTGGTCCACTTTGTCCACCTCGTCCACTTCTTCTACTTCAAGTTCTTCTTCCTCTTCTTCTTCTTCTTCTTCCAATTCGTCCAATTCGTCCAATTTGTCCACTTTGTCAACTTCGTCCACTCCCTCCACTCCCTGCACTTCTTTCAGCTCATTATCATTAGTAGCCATGTTTTCAATTATTTTAGTGGCTTCCTCTGGAGTCTTCCATTTGATATTGCCTCCAGCTGAGGCGTCTAACATCAACTTGGTTTGTGAACCAAGACCTCCAAGGAAGAGTAGGACTACTTCTACTTCGTCAAATCCAAGCGTGGGAGTCTTTCTTAATAGGATTTTGTACCTGTCCCATGCATGACCTAGTAATTCCTCCATGCCTTGCCTAAAAGATGAGATCTCTTGCTTCCCTTTGTTTACCTTGGATTGTGGGAAGTATTTGTTCAAAAATTTTGTCACCACTGCTTCCCACTCTGTGAAGCTCCCTTCTAGAAAAGAGTTCAACCAAAGCTTAGCGTTGCCTCCCAATGAGAAAGGAAACAAGCTAAGTTTGATTGCTTCGTCAAGCACCCCATTTATCTTCACTGTATTGCAAATTTCATTAAAAGTTGTGAGGTGCTCATATGGGCTTTCATGAGACAACCCATTAAATTGATTACTCTTAACCAGTTGGATTAACGCAGGTTTCACCTCCGTGTTAGTTGCATTGACCCTCGGTCTTGTTATGCTATTGAAATGTTGAGGGCCAACTACATTAGTGTAATCTGCAACAGTCCGTCTAACATTATTATTCCCCATCTCCTCAGTGCTATTGTAAGAACCTTGTGGTGAAGGCTATAAAAGAATTTCCGGAGGAGGGAAAAGTTCTCTAGATGTACGGATTCTTCTCCTCTGTCTACTCTCGTTTAAGCCTTCAAGAAGAGGTTCCGAGGTTTTCTTGCTTCTAGTTCGAATTGCTTCCTGCATACACAAGAAAACAAGTCCCTAGAAAAATTTGTTAGCACAAAAAGATATAGAAGATATAAAATAAGAGATAAGAAGATAAAATAAAAACAGAAAAATAGAAAAATAAAAACAGAAAACAGAAAAATAAAAACAGAAAAACAGAATAATAAAAACCGAAAAATAAAATAAAATAAAATAATAATAGAAAATAAAAAAAAAACAGAAAATAAAAACAGAAATTCAAATTTCAAAATTCAAAATTCAAGTCAAAGATAATCAATAATCACACAAATAAACTAGTTAAACTACGAGTCCCCAACAACGGCGCCAAAAACTTGATGACAAATTTCTGAACACTGAAAAACGGCGCCAAAAACTTGTTTAACCCTCGGCAAGTGTGACAGAATCGTATCAAGTAATAAACTCGGTAAGACCAAGTATCGTTCTCCCAAAGGACTCACGGCCTAGTTAGTTATATGATTTCTTGATTATTTAAGACTTGTGAACAAATGGTTATAGGTTTCAAATGCAAAAGACAAAACGTAAACATGTATGCATGTAATGATCAATTGGAAAGAAGAACACAAACACTGAACGAATTATATGGATGAGTATGTTGTTGGGGTAATCAATTTCATCTTATCCACTCTCATATATTTTAGGAATTCATCATTCTTTTCATCAATGTTAATGCCACTCTCTAAATTACCTTAAACCCGATGTCTCGGCGCAGAAAGCCTATCCTTAATTATGAGTTCATACAATTCCTAGCATCCCTAATAATTAATTCTGAAGCACATAAGCTTAAAGGCAACCAACCCTCATATCCCTATGTCTAGGCAATACTGCTTTTGGGAGAATTTCCCCGGATCTAGATTTTACCGTATGTGTCCATATCAATAAAACCAATAATCATGACATCGAATGAGTTAAACAATGCATGCTTTGAGCAAAGAGGAAAAACCCTAACTGATGATGAAAGAAAGCATGTATCATAGATATGATGTTTAAACACAAAATTCCATATATGAGAGCTTCAAAAGATTACATTGATTCCCCAACAACAAGAAGAGTTTAGTTCACCATATTCATGGTGAAACTAGATGAAATACAATGAAATAGTGAAAGATAGAACCCTAGAAAGATGAGTAGGTAGCCTTAGCATCCAAGATCTTCCGCCAAGGGATAGAAAGGTGTGTGTTTGCTTTGTACTCTGCCAAAGATACAAACCCTAGAAAGTCCTAAAGCTTATATACTATTCGAAATATTACAGAAAAGTGGGCCTAAGCCCAAAATAATGGTGCTCAGCAGTAAACTACCGCTCAGCGGTAAGTGCATGTTTTGAATTCTTCCCCTCAGCTGCACTTTCACCCCTCAACGGAGCCAACGGGTGTTCATTAGTGCCGCTCAGCGGTAAAATGGCGCTGAGCGGTACTTGCGGCTTCTCTTCTTTTGCACTTTTTGAGTTCTTTTCTGATTCCATCTCTATCCTTCTTCACTTATTTATCAAATTCACCTTAAAACCTTTATAAAACACTGAAATCAAGCATAAACCCGTCCAACTTTCTTATTTGCAAAAATATGAACAAAAGCATGATTCCAAGCTAGTTTCTAAGTGTTAAAGGTTTCTTTTAGTATCAATTTTAAACATGAAAATAACAGTTTTTCAACTGTTATCAGTCCACTTCGTCCAATTCGTCCACTTCCTCCACTTGGTCCACTTCATCAACTTCGTCCACTTCGTCAACTTCGTCCACTTCGTCCCATTCGTCCACTTCTTCCACTTCGTCCACATCTTCCACTTCTTGTTCCACTTCGTCCACTTCGTCCACTTCTTCCACTTCTTCCACTTCTTCGTCCACTTCCTCCACTTCCTCCACTTCCTCTACTTCGTCCACTTCGTCAACTTCGTCCACTTCGTCAACTTCGTCCACTTCGTCAACTTCGTCCACTTCGTCCATTTCGTCCACTTCGTCCACTTCTTCCACTTCTTCAACTTCAACTTCTTCTTCTTTTTCTTCTTCTTCTTCATCCACTTCGTCCACTTCGTCACTTTCGTCAACTTCGTCAACTTCGTACCCTTCGTCCACTTCGTCCACTTCGCCCATTTCTTCCACTTCTTCAACTTCCTCCACTTCCTCCACTTCCTCCACTTCGTCCACTTCATCAACTTCGTCAACTTCTTCCACTTCGTCAACTCTGTGCATTTCGTCAACTTTGTGCACTTATTCCACTTCTTCTTCTTTTCTTCCACTTCGTCCACTTTGTCGACTTCGTCCACTTTCTCCACTTCGGCCACTTCGTCCACTTCCTTGACTTCCTCCCCTTCCACCACTTCCTCCACTCCGTCCACTTCCTCCACTTCCTCCACTTCGTCCAATTCGTGCACTTCGTCCACTTCGTCAACTTCGTCAACTTCGTCCATTTCGTCCACTTCATCCACTTGGTCCACTTCCTCCACTTCGTCGACTCCTTCCACTCCGTCCACTCCGTTCCCTCCGTCCACTCCGTCCAGTCCTTCCACTCAGTCCAATCCGTCCACTCCATCCACTTCGCTCCATCCACTCCGCTCCATCCACTCTGTCCACTCCCTCCACTTCGTCAACTCCCTCCACTTCGTCAACTTCGTCCACTTCGTGCACTTCCTCCATTTCCTCCACTTCCTCCACTTCCTCCGTTTCCTCCCCTTCGTCCACTTCATCCACTTCGTCACTTTCGTCAACTTCGTCAACTTCGTCCCCTCCGTCCACTTCGTCCACTTTGTCAACTTCGTGCACTTCCTCCACTACGTGCACTTCCTCCACTTCCTCCACTTCCTTCACTTCCTCCACTCCGTCCACTTCGTCCACTCCGTCCACTTCTTCAACTTCAACTTCTTCTTCTTCTTCTTCTTCTTCTACTTCTTCTTCCACTTCTTCGTCCACTTCGTCAACTTCGTCAACTTCGTCCACTTCGTCAACTTCGTCCACTTCGTCCATTTCGTCCACTTCGTCCACTTCGTCCACTTCTTCAACTTCAACTTCTTCTTCTTTTTCTTCTTCTTCTTCCACTTCTTCTTCCATTTCGTCCACTTAGTCCACTTCCTCCACTTCGTCAATTTTTTCCACTTCTTCCACTTCCTTCCACTTCGTCCACTTCCTGAACTTCGTGCACTTCTTCCACTTCGTTAACTTTGTCCACTTCGTCCACTTCTTCCATTTCCTCCACTTCCACCACTTCCTCCACTTCCTGCACTTCCTCCACTTCCTCCACTTCCTCCACTTCCTCCACTTCCTCCACTTCGTTCACTTCGTCCACTTCGTCCACTTCGTCAACTTTGTCCATTTCCTCCACTTCTTCCACTTCCTCCACTTCTTCTTCCACTTCGTCAACTTCGTCAATTTCGTCAACTTTGTCAAATTTGTCCACCTCAACAACTTTGTCCACTTCGTCCACTTCGTCTACTTCGCCGACTTCCTCCACTTTCTCCACTTCCTCAACTTCCTCCACTTCCTCCACTTCGTCCACTTCATCCACTACGTCAACTTCGTCCACTTCGTCAACTTCGTCCAATTCGTCAACTTTATGCACTTCGCCAATTCGTCCAATTCGTCCAATTCGTCCACTTCTTCTTCTTCCACTTCGTCCACTTGGTGCACTTCGTCTACTTCGTCCACTTCCTCCGCTTCGACCACTTCCTCCACTTCCTCCACCTCCTCCACTTCGTCCACATAGTCCACTTTGTTCACGTCGTCCACTTCGTCCACTATGTCCACTTCGTCAACTTCGTGCACTACTGATGACAAATTTATGAACACCGAAAATCGGCACCAAAAACTTGTTTAACCCTCGGCAAGTGTGACCGAATCGTATCAAGTAATAAACTCGGTAAGACCAAGTATCGTTCTCTCAAAGGAGTCACGACCTAGTTAGTTATATGATTTCTTGATTATTTAAGACTTGTAAACATGTATGCATGTGATGATCATTGGGAAAGAAGAACACAAACACTGAACGAATTATATGGATGAGTATGTTGTTGGGGTAATCAATTTCATCTTATCCACTCTCATATATTTTAGGAATTCAACATTCTTTTCATCAATGTTAATGCCACTCTCTAATTTACCTTAAACTCGATGTCTCGGCGAAGAAAGCCTATCCTTAATTATGAGTTCATACAATTCTTGGCAACTCTCATATCCCTACGTCTAGGCGATATTGCTTTTGGGAGAATTTCCCCGGATCTAGATTTTACCACATGTGTCCATATCAATAAAACCAATAATCATGACATCGAATGAGTTAAACAATGCATGCTTTGAGCAAAGAGGAAAATCCCTAACTAATGATGAAAGAAAGCATGTATCATAGATATGATGTTTAAACACAAAATTCCATATATGAGAGCTTCAAAAGATTACATTGATTCCCCAACAACAAGAAGAGTTTAGTTCACCATATTCCTGGTGAAACTAGATGAAATACAATGAAATAGTGAAAGATAGAAAAACCCTAGAAAGAGAAGAGGAGAGCCGTCACCATCTCCAACTCTACCCCCAAGGGGTGAAAAGTGTGTTTTGCGTCTTCTCCAGCCAAAGATACAAACCCTAGCACATCCTAAAGCTTATATACTATTCTAAAAAATACAGAAAATTAGGCCCAAGCCCATAAAAGTAATGGAAAACCGGTCCAAGCCCATTTAGAATGGCGCTCAGCGGTATTTTACCGCTGAGCGGTACTAGCGCATGATTCATTTTGCCCCCAGCTGCTATTTTGCCCCTCAGCGGTGATTTCGGCACCTGAAAACAGCCGCTCAGCGCAAAATTATCGCTCAGCGCCACTCGGTCGCAACTTTTCTGCATTCTGGTTAACTTTTCAGCATTCTGGTTGACTGGTTGAATTTTCTGGTTTCTGGTTGACTTTTCAGCATTCCAATCATTCGGTACTTCAATTCTTCTTTCAAATCATTCAATTAGCCTACAAAATCAAGGGAATCTTGCACAAAACCATTAAATTCACCTTCAACTCTCTTATTCACATAACTAAAGCAAAAATATGAGTTCAAGCTAGTTTCTAAGTCTTAAAGGTTGCTTTTGGTATCAATTTTAAGCATAATAATAACGGTTTTTCAACCGTTATCACAACCCCAAACTTAAAACTTTAGTTGTCCTCAACCAAACAAGATGTAACTCAATCTTCCATCAATCCATATAATGGTTCACCACATTCAAAACTCCCTTTTCAAGATAAGTAAGTACTCAATTAAGCTCATTGCAAAGATTTCAATCAAGACATGCACATGCTTTAGTGTTCACACAATCACATACTATCCAACAAATGCTACTTTTCATGAATGACCAATCAACTAAGCAAAGATGTTCTTATGTGTTCATGGAATCTTTCCTCGCTAGATAAAGTGTTTCACTCACACACAAGTGTATAAGAGGTATTCACTCATTCACTCTACTATCACAATGTCACGCGAATTGACTTTGCCTTTCATTTAACCACAATCAAATACATTCACAAGCATGCATCATCACAAGGACTTTTCAATGGCTTATAATGTGGCTGGGCTAACAAGAAAAATTGGTTTTTCTAGATCACAAAACCCTTGAGTTAAGAGAATCATCTAACAGAATCATTCTTACTTATTCCCAACTTTCCTTTTCCATTGAGCTTTGCTTTTTCTTCTCTTTTCTTCTCTTTTCACAAGGGGTTTTCAAATCATGTTCAAGGCTAAGGGTTCAAAGGATAGAACACATAGTGCTCTCTTTTTATGGGCTAAAATCATGCATTTGGCTAATAAAAGGGTTACCAGCAAATGGCCTTGATCATATGATGCAAACAAGCAATTGATTCAATCATAGAAAACCTAGGCAAAATCATTCATGCTTTCAAAGTAATAGCATTCAATCACAACAACTCTGGAGCTCAAGACCTCACATATAAGCTCATTCACATTCCACATACACATCCTGCTTAGCATCATAATCACAATCACAACATCATGCATTTGTTCACAAAGCTTGTGAACCACCTGTATAAGCATATAATATGCACAATCTCAACATCAATCAATATCAAAGTATCATCAAGCAATACTCATCAAACAACAATCATAAGCAAACCATCATAACAGACAAAGTTTCCAATTGAGTACATCAAACCCTATTCTAAAAACAGAAGCAAATAAGTTGAGAACACTGGGTTGCCTCCCAGTAAGCGCTTGTTTAACGTCACGAGCCTGACCCAAAATCCTCCAGCACCCTTCAGTAGCTGCAAATCTTTCTTACCAACACCCATCAGTAGGTGTATACAAACATAGTATCCTTCAGTAGATACTCTTTCGCCTAACATCCATTAGTAGATGTAAACCCTGTAACAAACTTATAACAAAAACAAAAATACCCAAAAGTTCAAAATTACATCACCAAACCAAAAATTAAAAGTTCTTAAATCACTGGGTTGCCTCCCAGCAAGCGCTCTTTTAACGTCACTAGCTTGACCCAATAAAACTCAAGTTCTTTCTTCTTTTTCTTCTTTCTACTGAACTTCTTCAGGAATTTGATAAAACCAGGAACCTGTTTCAATGTCTCAATCATAGGAACTTTAATCTCCAATTTCTTGAAGATTTCCATAAAAGCGCTCAAATTCCTTCTTCCTATGATACTTCTTTGGATGAGGAAGAGGTTTTTCATATGATTCTTTCTTTTTTTCTCTCGTCCTCTTTTTCTTTTCTCTCACTTTCTTTTTCTTCACACAAATTTTCTCTTCTTCTTTCTCTTCTCTCTCTTTTCTCTCTTCTTTTTCCAACTCAACTTTTTCAACATTTACACTCACTAGAACTTTACACTCTTCCCTGGGGTTAACCTCAGTATTAGCCCCAAAATTCTTGTCAGGCCTTTCTTCCAACTTCTTAGTAAGTTGACATACTTGAATCTTCAAGTTCTTAATAGCAGCTTCAGTGCTCTTTTGAGTGGATTCAGTTGCTTGTATGAATTGCTGAAGAGTTTCTTCCATCCTCATTGATCTTTCATTAAGTGTAGCCATTTGTTGCCATAAGGTTGGTTGTTGCTGTTGCTTGTTAAATTGCCCTGATTGTCCAGCTTTCCCACTTTGTCCTTGACCAATACTTGGGTGTGGTTTCCACCTTGATTGAAATTCCCCTGACGGTATGGAAATTGATTGGCCGTGAAGTTAACATCCTCTAAAGCTTCCACTGGAAAGGCGCATTGACCATTGATATGGTCACCACCACATAATTCACACATATGTGGTTGAACCTGTGGAATAGTCTTTAACTCTTTTGGCAGTTGTGCAAGTAAGTGCCTTTGTGAGATTCTCCAATTGTTGAGTTATTATCTTGTTCTGAGCTAACAAGGCATCATTGGATTGCAACTGTAGAACTTCTTTTTGTTGAATAGGAGCTCCTCTTTCACTGTTCAGCTCATTATCATTAGTAGCCATGTTTTCAATTATTTTAGCGGCTTCCTCTGGAGTCTTCCATTTAATATTGCCTCCAGCTGAGGCGTCTAGCATCAACTTGGTTTGTGAACCAAGACCTCCGAGGAAGAATAGGACTACTTCTACTTTATCAAATCCATGCGTGGGAGTCTTTCTTAATAGGCTTTTGTACCTGTCCCATGCATGACCTAGTAATTCCTCCATGCCTTGCCTGAAAGATGAGATCTCTTGCTTCCCTTTGTTTACCTTGGATTGTGGGAGATATTTGTGCAAAAACTTTGTCACCACAGCTTCCCACTCTGTAAAGCTCCCTTCTGGAAAAGAGTTCAACCAAAGCTTAGCGTTGCCTTCCAATGAGAAAGGAAACAAGCTAAGTTTGATTGCTTCATCAGGCACCCGATTTATCTTCATTGTATTGCAAATTTCATTAAAGGTTGTGAGGTGCTCATATGGGCTTTCATGAGACAACCCATTAAATTGATTACTCTTAACCAGTTGGATTAACGTCGGTTTCACCTCCATGTTGGCTGCATTGACCCTCGGTCATGCTATGTTGTTAAAATGTTGAGGGCCAACCGCATTGGTGTAATCTGCAAGAGTCCGTCTAACATTATTATTCTCCATCTCCTTAGTGCTATGGTGAGAACCTTGTGGTGAAGGTTGTAAAAGATCTTCCGGAGGAGGGAAAAGTTCTCTAGATGTACGGATTCTTCTCCTCCGTCTACTCTCGTCTAAGCCTCAAAAAGAGGTTCCGAGGTTTTCTTGCTTCTAGTTCGAATTGCTTCCTGCATACACAAGAAAACAAGTCCCTAGAAAAATTTGTTAGCACAAAATGATAGAGAAGAGAAGAAATAGTCAAAGGATATAATTGAAAAGATAAGAAGAAAAAAAAATAAAATAAAAACCGAAAAATAAAAACAGAAAATAAAATAAAATAAAATAATAACCGAAAAATAAAAACAGAAAATAAAAACAGAAAATAAAATAAAATAAAATAATAACCGAAAAATAAAAACAGAAAATAAAAATAGAAAATAAAAACAGAAAATAAAATAATAACCGAAAAATAAAAACAGAAAAATAAAATAATAATCGAAAAATAAAAACAGAAAATAAAAACAAAAAAATAATAACAGAAAAATAAAAACAAAAATTTTAAATTTGAAATTTAAAATTCAAAAACAAGTCAAAGATAATCAATAATCACACAAATAAACTAGTTAAACCACGAGTCCCTGGCAACGACGCCAAAAACTTGATGACAAATTTATGAACACCAAAAAACGGCGCCAAAAACTTGTTTAACCCTCGGCAAGTGTGACCGAATCGTATCAAGTAATAAACTCGGTAAGACCAAGTATCGTTCTCCCACAGGAGTCACGGCCTAGTTAGTTATATGATTTCTTGATTATTTAAGACTTGTGAACAAATTGTTACAAGTTTCAAATGCAAAAGACACAAAGTAAACATGTATGCATGTGATGATCAATGGGAAAGAAGAACACAAACACTAAACGAATTATATGGATGAGTATGTTGTTGGGGTAATCAATTTCATCTTATCCACTCTCATATATTTTAGGAATTCATCATTCTTTTCATCAATGTTAATGCCACTCTCTAATTTACCTTAAACCCGATGTCTCGGCGAAGAAAGTCTACCCTTAATTATGAGTTCATACAATTCCTAGCATCCCTAATAATTAATTCTGAAGCACAGAAGCTTAAAGGCAACCAACCCTCAGGCGATATTGCTTTTGGGAGAATTTCCCCGGGTCTAGATTTTACCGTATGTGTCCATATCAATAAAACCAATAATCATGACATCGAATGAGTTAAACAATGCATGCTTTGAGCAAAGAGGAAAAACCCTAACTAATGATGAAAGAAAGCATGTATCATAGATATGATGTTTAAACATAAAATTCCATATATGAGAGCTTCAAAAGATTACATTGATTCCCCAACAACAAGAATAGTTTAGTTCACCATATTCATGGTTAAACTAGATGAAATACAATGAAATAGTGAAAGATAGAAAAACCCTAGAAAGAGAAGAGGAGAGCCATCACCATCTCCAACTCTACCCCCAAGGGGTAAAAAGTGTGTTTTGCGTCTTCTCCAGCCAAAGATACAAACCCTAGGACGTCCTAATGCTTATATACTATTCTAAAAAATACAGAAAATTAGGCCCAAGCCCATAAAAGTAACAGAAAACCGGTCCAAGCCCATTTAGAATGGCGCTCAGCGGTATTTTACCGCTGAGCGGTACTAGCGCATGATCCATTTTGCCCCCCAGCTGCTGTTTTGCCCCTCAGCGGTGATTTTGGCACCTGACAACTGCCGCTCAGCGCCACTCGGTCGCAACTTTTTCTGCATTCTGGTTGACTTTTCAGCATTCTGGTTGACTGGTTGACTTTTCTGGTTGACTGATTGAATTTTCTGGTTTCTGGTTGACTTTTCAGCATTCCAATCATTCGGTAATTCAATTCTTCTTTCAAATCATTCAATTAGCCTAGAAAATCAAGGGAATCTTGCACAAAACCATTAAATTCACCTTCAACTCTCTTATTCACAAAACTAAAGCAAAAAATATGAGTTTAAGCTAGTTTCTAAGTCTTAAAGGTTGCTTTTGGTATCAATTTTAAGTATAAAAATAACGGTTTTTCAATCGTTATCAACTACGTCCACCTCGTCAACTTCGTCCACTTCGTCAACTTCGTCCACTTCCTCCAATTCATCCACTTCATCCACTTCGTCCACTTCTTCCACTTCGTCCACTTCGTCAACTTCTTCCACTTCTTCCACTTCTTCAACTTCTTCAACTTCTTCCACTTCTTCCACTTCATCCACTTCGTCCACTTTGTGCACGTCGTCACCTTCGTCAACTACGTCCACTCCGTCCATTTTGTCAACTTCGTGCACTTCGTCCACTTCCTCCACTTCGTCCACTTCTTCTTCCACTTCGTCCACTTTGTCAGCCTCGTCCACTTCGTCCACTTCGTCAACTTCGTCCACTCCGCCCATTACTTCCACTTCTTCAACTTCAACTTCTTCTTCTTCTTCTTCTTCCACTTCTTCTACCACTTTGTCCACTACGTCCAGTTTGTCCACTTCATTAATTTCGTCCACTTCCTCCACTTCGTCGACTTCGTCCACTTCGTCCACTTCGTCCACTTCGTCCACTTCGTCCACTTCGTCCACTTCGTCAACTTCTTCCACTTCTTCCACTTCTTCAACTTCTTCCACTTCTTCCACTTCTTCCACTTCGTGCACATCATCACCTTCGTCAACTCCGTGCACTCCGTCCATTTCGTCAACTTCGTGTACTTCATCCACTTCCTCCCCTTCGTCCACGTCTTCTTCCACTTCGTCCACTTCGTCAACTTCGTCAACGTCATTAACTATCAACTTTGTCAGCCTCGTCCACTTTGTCCACTTCGTCCACATCATCAACTTCGTCCACATCATCAACTTCGTCAACTTCGTCCACTTCGCCCATTTCTTCCACTTCTTCAACTTCAACTTCTTGTTGTTGTTGTTGTTCTTCTTCTTCTTCCACTTCTTCTTCCACTTCGTCCACCTCGTCAACTTCGTCCACTTCGTCCATTTCGTCCACTTCTTCCGCTTCTTCATCTTCAACTTACTCTTCTTCTTCTTCTTCTTCTTCTTCTTCTTCTTCTTCTTCTTCTACTACTTCTTCTTCCACTTCTTCTTCCACTTCGTCCACTTCTTCTTCGATTTCGTCCACTTCGTCAACTTTGTCAACTTTGTCCACCTCCTCCACCTCGTCCCCTTCGTCCCCTACGTCCACTTCGTCCACTTCATCCATTTTGTGCACTTCGTCCACTTCGTCAACTTCGTCAACTTCTCCCACTTCGTCCATTTCGTCCACTTCTTCCACTTCTTCAACTTCAACTTCTTCTTCTTCTTCTTCGACTTCTTCTTCCACTTCGTCCACTTCGTCCACATCGTCCACTTAGTCCACTTCCTCCACTTCGTCAACTTCGTCAACTTCTTCCACTTCTTCCACTTCTTCCACTTCGTCCACTTCGTCCACTTCGTCCACTTCTTCCACTTCGTCCACTTTGTCCACTTCGTCCACTTCGTTCACTTTGTCCACTTCTTCCACTTCCTCCACTTCAACCACTGCCTCCACTTCCTCCAGTTCGTGAAATTCGTCCACTTCGTCAACTTCACTAACTTCGTCAATTTTGTCAAATTTGTCCACCTCGTCCACTTCTTCTTCCACTTCGTCCACTTCCTCCAGTTCGTCCACTTCGTCCACTTCCTCCACTTCCTCCACTTCCTCGACTTCGTCCACTTCCTCCACTTCCTCCACTTCAACATGTTCGTTCACTTCGTCCAATTCGTCAATTTTATGCACTTCGTCCAATTCGTCCACTTCTTCTTCTTCTTCCACTTCGTCCAATTCGTCCACCTGGTGCACTTAGTCTAGTTCGTGCACTTCGTCTAGTTCGTGCACTTCGTACACTTCGTACACTTCCTCCACTTTGATCAGTTCCTCCACTTCCTCCACTTCCTCCACCTCCTCCACTTCGTCCACATCGTCCACTACGTCCACTTCGTCCACGTCGTCCACTTCGTCCACTTCCTCCCCTTCGTCCACTTCTTCTTCCACTTCCTCCACTTCGTCAACTTCGTCAACGTCGTTAACTGTCAACTTTCTTAGCCTCGTCCACTTTGTCCATTACGTCCACTTAGTCAACTTCGTCAACTTCGTCCACTTCGCCCATTTCGTCCACTTCTTCCACTTCTTCAACTTCTTCTTCTTCTTCCACTTCTTCTTCCACTTCGTCCACTTAGTCCACTTCCTCCACTTCATCAACTTCGTCCACTTCGTCAACTTCGTCCTCTTCGTCTACTTCGTCCACTCCCTCAACTTCTTCCACTTCTTCCACTTCTTCCACCTCCTCCACTTCCACCACTTCCTCCACATCCTTCACTTCCTCAACTTCGTCCACTTCGTCAACTTTGTCCACTTCCTCCACTTCCACCACTTCATCCACTTCTTTCGCTTGTTCAACTTCAACATCTTCTTCTTCTTCTTCTTCTACTACTACTACTTCTTCTTCCACTTCTTCTTCCAGTTCTTCTTCCACTTCGTCCACTTCCTCCACTTCGTGCACTTCTTCTTCCACTTCGTCCACTTCGTCAACTTCGTCAACTTTGTCCACCTCGTCCACTTCCTCCACTTCCTCCACTTCGTCAACTTCGTCCACTTCGTCCATTTCGTCCACTTCGTCTACTTCGTCCACTTCGTCCACTTCTTCCACTTCTTCAACTTCAACTTATTCTGCTTCTTCTTCTTCCACTTCTTCTTCCACTTTGCCCACTTCGTCAACTTCTTCCACTTCTTCCACTTTGTCCACTTCCTCCACTTCCTCAACTTCGTCCACTTCTTCCACTTCGTCCACTCTGTCCACTTCGTCCACTTCGTCCACTTCTTCCACTTCCTCCACTTCGACCACTTCCTCAACTTCCTCCACTTCCTCCACTTCGTGAAAGTTCGTCCACTTCGTCAACTTCTCTAACTTTGTCACTTTCGTCAACTTTGTCAAATTTTTCCACGTCGTCCACTTCTTCTTCTTCCCCTTCGCCCACTTCGTCCAGTTCGTCCACTTCCTCCACTTCCTCCACTTCCTCCACTTCCTCCACTTCCTCCACTTCGTCAACTTCGTCCACCTCAACCAGTTCGTCCAGTTCGTCCACTTCGTCCAATTCGTCAATTTTATGCACTTCGTCCAATTCGTCTACTCCTTCTTCTTCTTCCACTTCGTCCACCTGGTGCACTTCGTCTACTTCGTCCACTTCGTACACTACTCCACTTTGATCACTTCCTCCACTTCCTCCACCTCCTCCACTTTGTCCACATCGTCCACTTCGTCCACGTCGTCCACTTCGTCCACTACGTCCACTTCGTCAACTTCGTCCACTTCGTCCATTTCCTCCACTTCCTCCACTTCCTTCACTTCCTCCACTTCCTCTACTTCGTCCACTTCGTCCACTTCGTCAACTTTGTCAACTTCTTCCAGTTCTTCCACTTCTTCAACTTCTTCCACTTCGTCCAGTTTGTGCACGTCGTCAACTTCGTCAACTCTATCCACTCCGTGCACTCCGTCCATTTCGTCCAATCCGTCCATTTCGTCAACTTCGTGCACTTCGTCCACTTCCTCCACTTCCTCCCCTTCGTCCACTTCTTCTTCCACTTCGTCCACTTCGTCAACTTCGTCAACGTCGTTAACTGTCAACTTTGTCAGCCTCGTCCATTTTGTCCACTTCGTCCACTTCGCCCATTTCGTCCACTTCTTCCACTTCTTCTTCTTCTTCTTCTTCTTCTTCTTCTTCCACTTCGTCCACTTCGTGCGCTTCGTCCACATAGTCCACTTTGTGTACTTCGTCAACTTCTTCCACTTCGTGTACTTCGTCCACTTCGTCCATTTCTTCCGCTTCTTCCACTTCTCCGACATCTTCCACTTGCTCCACTTCCACCACTTCCTCCACTTCCTCCACTTAATCCATTTCGTCCACTTCTTCCACTTCTTCAACTTCAACTTCCACTTCTTCTTCTTCTTCTTCTTCTTCTTCTTCTTCTTCTTCTTCTTCTACTACTACTACTACTAGTACTTCTTCTTCCACTTCGTTCACTTCCTCCACTTCGTCCACTTCTTCTTCCACTTCGTCAACTTCGTCAACTTCGTCAACTTCGTCAACTTTGTCCACCTCGTCCACTTCGTCCACCTCGTCCACTTCGTCCACTTCGTCAACATCGTCGACTTCGTCCATTTCGTCCACTTCGCCCTCTTCAACTTCTTCTTCTTTTCCTTCTTCTTCTTCAACTTCTTCTTCCACTTCGTCCACTTCGTCCACTTAGTCCACTTCGTCAACTTCTTCCACTTCTTCCACTTCTTCAACTTCGTCCACTTCCTCAACTTGGTCCACTTCGTCAACTTCTTCCACTTTTTCTACTTCGTCCACTTCTTCCACTTCCTCCACTTCCACCACTTCCTCCACTTGCTCCACTTCCTCCACTTCTTCTTCCACTTCGTCAACTTTGTCAACTTTCTCCACCTCGTCCACTTCGTCCACTTAGTCCTCTTCCTCCACTTCGTCAACTTGTTCCACTTCTTCCACTTCTTGCACTTCCTCCACTTCCTCCACTTCCTCCACTTCCTCCACTTCGTCAACTTCGTCCACTTCCTTCACTTCTTCTTCCACTTCGTCCACTTCTTCCACTTCGTCGATTTTGTCAACTTTCTCCACCTCGTCCACTTCGTCCACGTCGTCCACTTCATCAACTTCGTCCACTTCGTCCATTTCGTCCACTTCTTCCACTTCTTCAACTTCAACTTCTTCTTCTTCTTCTTATTCCACTTCTTCTTCCACTTGGTCCACTTAGTCCACTTCCTCCACTTCGTCAACTTCTTCCACTTTTTCCACTTCTTCAACTTCTTCCACTTCGTCCACTTCGTCCATTTCTTCCACTTCTTCCACTTCCTCCACTTCCACCACTTCCTCCACTTCCTCCACTTCCCCCACTTCGTCCACTTCGTCAACTTCTTCCACTTCGTCCACTTCTTTAACTTTGTGCACTTCGACCACTTCGTCCAATTCGTCAACTTCTTCTTCTTCATCCACTTCGTCCACTCCGTCCACTTCCTCGACTCCGTCCACTCCGTCCACTTTGTCGACTCCGTCCACTCTGTTGACTTCGTCCACTCTGTTGACTCCGTCCACTCTGTCTGCTATGTCGACTCCGTCCACTCCGTCCACTCCGTCTACTTCGTCCACTTCAATCACTTCGTCCACTTCGTCCACTTGGTCAAGTTCGTCAACTTCTTCAAGTTTGTCAACTTTTTCAACTTCTTCCACTTCGTCCACTTCGTCAACTTTTTTACTTCGTCCACTTCGTCCAATTTGTCCACTTCTTCTTCTTCTTCTTCCAGTTCGTCAACTTCGTCCACTGCGTCCACTTAATCGATTTTGTCCACTTCGTCCACTTCTTAAACTTTTTCAACTTCAACTTCTTCTTCTTCTTCTAATTCTTCTTCCACTTCTTCTTCCACTTCGTCCACTTCCAACGTTTCCTCAACTTCGTCCAATTCGTCAACTTCGACAACTTCGACAACTTCGTCAACTTTGTCAAATTTTTCCACCTCGTCCACTTTGTCCACTTCCTCCACTTCGTCAACTTTGTCCACTTCGTCCACTTCGTCAACTTCCCAACTTCGTCATCTTCGTCCTCTTCTTCCATTTCGTCCACTTCTTCCACTTCTTCAACTTCAACTTCTCCTTCTTCTTCTTCTTCTTCTTCTTCTTCTTCTACTTCTTTTTCCCCTTCTTCTTCCACTTCTTCTTCCACTTCGTCCACTTCGTCCACTTCGTCCACTTCGTCAGCTTCGTGAACTTTGTCCACCTCGTCCATCTCGTCCACTCCGTCCACTTCGTCCACTTCGTCAACCTCGTCCACTTCGTCCATTTCGTCCACTTCTTCCACTTCTTGCACTTCTTCAACTTCAACTTCTT
>JAHCHA010009697.1:1685-20406 GCA_027742795.1 Vigna hirtella
AGAAGAATTAAGAAATTTTTATTCCAAGGTAGATGGAACTATTTTATTTTACAAAGCATATATAGTTTTCAAACGGAAAACATTTGAAATAGAAAAATGTGTGCATGTTGTCTTTGATGAAATTGTAGACCTTGAGGCAAAACCTCTTGAGTCATTTGAATTACATGTAGGCAATGACGAAGATTTGTAGAAGACAACAAATGAAGTGAAGAATGATGACAATCCTCAAGATGAAGATCTAAACAAAATGTGGAAACAACCTAGAGGATTATCATTACGAAATTGGAGGCATATCTAAAGGGGTATTTTATGCTTCTTGTAGTGTGTGTGTTATATATTTAACTTCTTTGTATGCTTGCCTCTTTAAATTCAATAAAATGTATGTTGTTTTTCTTATTATTTCTATGCATAGTTGCTTTTATTGAGGGGGAGCATAATTTCTAATACATTTAGGGGGAGAAATTATACATCACTTTTTAATAATGATCAAAAAGGGGGAGAAATATTTAAAGCCTTAAATATATTGCAAATATTTCTAAGTACACTAACAATTGTTTCTTCATTAAGTTGTGTTTTAAATACAGATTATTACCAAAAGCTTTAAATCAAGAAGTTTTTGATCATCATCAAAAAGGGGGAGATTGTTAGCAAAATGATGAAGATGAAGTTTTGATGATGCCCAAATCAAGTCAAGAACAACCATGACTCATGAAGAATGATCTTTGAAGACTTGTAACCTTTTGTAATAATTGTATAAACATAGGAAAATTAGTAGTTTCATGTATGCATTCAAAAGTGATGTAAAAAGTAAACCAGAAGCAAAAACTGTGCAGTGCTAATCGATTAACAGAGGGTGTTAATCGATTTAGAGCCGTTGAAGTATCCGTTGGGTTGTTAATCGATTAACCACTGTAGCTAATCGATTAACACTGTCAGAAAGGCTGAAAACGAAAAATGGAGGAGCCTTTGGATGAGTCTATAAATAGACTCTCATTTTCTCTCAACTACAACTCTTCCCTTGTGCTAAACATCTCTGAACTCTTTGAGAATTGTGTGCTCTTGCTCAGCTAAGGAAACTCTGTCTGTAGAGTTGGTGAAATACTACTACGGTGATAGAGGAATAACTGGTTCATCCTTGGTTCGTCTAAGGAAGTGTTCGGAAGAGGAAGTCATCCTTCGTGAAGTATTCGGAGGAAGTGTTTCATCCTTTGTGAAGATTCAAAGGAGGTGTTGTTTCATCTCTTGTGGCTTCAAGAGAGGTGTTTTCTAAACTTTTACAAATTGTATCTATGTGATTGTAGTTTGTAATAGTTTTGTGATTAGTGAAGTGTTTATCTTGTTTTGAGATAAGCGACTGGACGTAGGATTGGTAAGATCCGAACCAGGATAAAATCATCTGTGCAAATTTCTCTCAACCTTACTCTATTTTATTGTCTTTATTATTTGCTAAGTAAGTTTAATTGAGTAGAAATTTTTAAGGCACACGTTTTTAGTAAGAACCAATTCACCCCCCCTCTTGGTTTGTTATCCCACGCTAACCATTCCGCTGCAGCCGCCTCTGACAATTGGTATCAGAGCTTGCTTTGATAGTCATTCAAATGGCAGGATCACATCAAACCTTTGCAGAGGGTGCTTCTATCAATAGACCACCACTATTCACAGTTTGTCGACCAATCCCATTCTCCTTCTTCGTCAAACACTACATTCCGGCTGATGATTGTTTTCCTTGAATCAGGATTGTAGAGTTTGTACCCTTTGGAGTTGGCGTCATAACCAATGAAGATGTATTTTTCACTTTTGTCATCAAGCTTACTTCGTTTCTCATATGGCACATGCACATGGGCTATGCTTCCAAAGACTCTAAGATGAGAAATACCTGGTTTTCTTCCGCTCCATGCTTCTTGTGGTGTTTTTCCACTAACGCTTCTTGTTGGAGAGCGGTTGATTAGATAGACTGCACATGCAACAACTTCAGCCCAAAACTCCTTTGGAAGTTTCTTGCTTTTAAGCATGCTCCTTGCCATCTCCAGGATAGTTCTATTCTTCCTTTTAGCCACTCCATTTTGTTGAGGGGATCTTGGCACTGTCAACTGTCGTCTGATTCCATTGTCTTCACAATACTTCTGAAACTCTTTTGATGTGAACTCTCCTCCACGATCGGATCTCAAGGCTTTGATCAAAAGGCCACTTTCCTTCTCAACATGGGCTTTAAACTTCTTGAAGTTCTCAAACACTTCTGATTTTTCTTTTAAGAAATATACCCATGTTTTTCTTGAAAAATCATCAATGAAGAGAAGGAAATAATTACTCTTACCGAGTGATCTTGGCTTGATTGGTCCGCACACATCTGTGTGTATGAGTTCTAATGGCTTTTGAGCTCTTGAGTCCGACTTATTTGGGAAACTCAATCAAAATTGTTTTCCAAGTAGACATCCTTCACAAACTTGGTTGGGGTGAGTAATATGAGGCAGTCCTCTCACCATTGCTTTCTTGAAGAGCAACTCTAATCCTTTAAAATTGAGATGGCCAAATCGAAGATGCCAAAGCCATGATTGGTCTTTGTAGCACATCTTAAGACATTGTAGGCCATCACTTTGAATGTTGAGCACGAACATTCTATTTCTTGTCATTGGCACCTTTGCAATGAACCTACTTGTATTATCTCTTATAGAAAGGTTATTATTCTTAAGTTGAATATCATAACCTTTCTCTAAGAGTTGTCCTAAGCTCAAGATGTTGCTCTTCATGCTTGGCACATAATATACGTTGGAAATAAATTGATGTTCTCCATTCTTTAGTCGGATGAGGACATTACCTTTTCCTTTCACTGCCACCTTTGATTCATCTCCAAAAGCCATGTTTCCCTTTACTAATTCATCAAGCTCCACAAACATGCTTCTTTTCCCACACATACGGTTACTTGCTCCACTGTCAAGGTACCAATGATTATCCTCGCCTCTATCTTGGCCCTTGTAAGCCAATAGCAAGGTACCATCTTCCTGACACCTTTCTTCAGCATAATTGGCTTTCTCTTCGACTTTATTTTTTTTAGGGGCTCTACATTCAGAAGCATAATGTCCAAACTTATCACAATTGTAACACTTGATTCGTGTCTTGTCATACCTTGAATTCGGATTTCCTCTCCCACGACCTCTATTAGAGCTTTCTCCTCTTTGGTTATTGTTGTTAGGCCTTCGTCCTTGTCCACATCCATATGCACGCCATCGTCCTTGTTCTTGACTATAACTTCACCTTGATTGGTTGTGTGTATTTTCTTCTTTTCTTGAATCAACGTGTGCCTTGAGGACTTGCTCCGTGATCTCTTCCTTCTTCTTTTTCTTTTCTTCATAAGCTTGCAACGAACCAAGAAGTTGCTCTATTGACATGGCCTCCAAGTCTTTTGTTTCTTCAGTAATGGTGACAATATGTTCGAACTTTGGATCTAATGATCTAAGAATTTTCTCCATAATTCTTACATCATCTAGCTTCTCACCATTTCTTTTTAGGTTATTAGTAACCGTTAAAACTCTTGAAAAGTAATCAGAGACTAGTTCACCTTCCTTCATATGCAAAGCTTCAAACTCTCCTCTCAAAGTTTGAAGACGTACCTTTTTGACTTGATCTGCTCCCTTGTAAGAGATCTTAAGCTTCACCCATGCTTCCTTGGCTGACTTGACTCCAGAAATCTTCTCAAAAGTATCTTCATCTAATCCTTGATAGATTAGACAGAGAGCTTTCTTGTCTCTCTTCCTTGAGTCTCTCAAGTTATCCTTTTGAGCTTGAGAAAGACTCTCTAGATTCTCTGGCTCAATGTGGCCCTTCTCGACCACCTCCCAGACATCATGTGCACCAAGGAGAGCTATCATCCTTAAGCTCCAATTGTCGTAGTTGCTCTTAGTGAGCATTGGGACTTGAAAGGGAACTCCAGTATTTGCCATTTCTATGAAGATCTTATGGCTCTGATACCACTTTGTTGGGAGAAAACTTTAAAAGCTAGAAGGAAGTGTTTAAGATTGGGAGAGGTTGGAAGATTTTGAGAGAAGAGGAAAGGCTTGTATTGAGTGCTTCTAAACTTTTTTTGGCTTATTTTCAAATGATACAATCATCCCCTATTTATACTAATGGCACCTCCTTAACCAATGGTTAGGATCTTGCCACCACAATATTCATCTAAGGGTTATAATTTATTCTCTAGAACTTTCTAAAACATTCCTATAATTCTAAACTTATCTAGAGACATCTTATGGATAAGCATCTCTAGATATTTTTGTAGAACATTCTAGAATCCTTCTAGATAGGATTTTCTAGAATGCTATTTGGGCCTTTGCTAATATTGGGCATTTATCTTTTTAGGCCCAGCATACAAAATAAATTTATATTCCAACAAGGCTGTGGACAGAGGACTGGAACGTGAAGGAGGAAACACAGTGCAGAGAATGGAAGGCTACGGTTGAGGCAAAGTGGTGTGCATGTTTCAATTTTATTTTCTTAATTGCTGTACTAAATTCATGAACAATTTAAATTCCAAGTTTGGTTTAATTTTCTGTTATTGAAATTCCAGAACTGCTTACTGTTTTTATTTTGTTGCTGTAATTTAATCTCTAATGTAATTTAATTTCTGTTGTCGTTTGTCTGCAGTATAATTTCTACTGTTGTTTTCACTGTGTTATTGATTATTTCACTTTAAATCATTCATTGTAATTTTTTTCTCTGTATTTTGCTGTTGTAATGGTGATTATGTTTTCATATTTGAAATTTACTATTTTCTGTTTTTATTGTTTACTATATTTTCGTTTTCTGTATTTTTTGTATTTTCTGTATTTCTGTATTTTCGTTTTTACTGTTCCAGATCTGTTTTTGTTGTTTCACGTTGCTGTATTTTCGTTTTAATTGTACCAATTTCATTTTTACCGTTTTTAATTTTGTTTTACTGTTTTGAATTTTAATTCAGTCGTGTTTAAATTTTACCGCAACCAAAAATCACAAACCCCCCCACTACGTGTTGATCTGAGATTGAACCCAAATTGGTCCTTGAGAGACGACCTAGGAGTCACTTCCTATTAATATACTGCATTAATTTTGCAAACAACTTTTGTGTGAGGTGCGACCCTCTCAACAACGACCCACCACCCTGCCGGAAAGACCATGCCACCAACGACCTAAGCTCCGCGAAAGAATGCCTTACGGTGACCAAAAATGGACTAGGGCTTTGGTATCGTTGGAGGAATTTCTCAGATTTGGTGATGGAATCCTACTTGACTTAGTTTTCCTTTTGTATTTTTATCTTTCCTAGCATAGCTCTTAAGGAGCATGGGTTACTATAAATACCCAGCTCCTCTATTGTATTGTCACTTTTGAGATTAATGAGAATTAAGTTTTCTGAAATAGAAACAATTCTCTCTTGAAAGTCAGGCTAGAGAGTCCAAAGACTCCCTCTAGCCACCTTCCAAGCACACTCTCATTCTTCCATTTCTTCAAACTTCACGGTGCTTCTCTTTCAATTCCACGCTGAGCCTCCACTGCCACATCTGGCACGCGTCAGCTGCCAGTACGTCTCCAGCTTCCTTGCATCAGCGCTCTTCAGCCACGCGTTCTCTGTCGAACGCATCACTTTCCATTTTTCCACTCTCTCATCCACATTTCTCTCTTAAGCCTCTACTCCATTTCTATCTTCACAGATCCACGTCTCTTCCTCCGTAAGTTTCATTCCTCTTCATGAATATACATCTCCTTCCATATTTGCACCTCATCTTCACCATTTCTTTTGATTTCCACCGATTAAAACCTTGTTTCACCTTCGATCCAGACTTTTCACCGATTGTTTTCCTCCAATCTTATGTTTGAACCGATTAATCGGTTCATTTTGAGTTTTCCCTCTTTTCTAGGGTTCGTTCATGATTTTAGGGTTTTCTATTCGAGTTTAACCTTCTGTTTTTGTTCTTCTTCGAGTTTTTGTCCATTTCCGCTGCGTCTTCACTCGTCGGAGAAGCTTCGAGGAGTCCGAATCGAGCTCGCACAGCTTCGGTCGTCAGCTTCTCGGGCGTTCGTCCATCAAGTGGTATGCAGAGCAAGGTCGAACACGCTTCGAAGATAAGTATCGCTTTCCTTGTGTCTTTGTGTTGATTTGTTGTAATCTGTGTTTGCCTCTGTGTTCTGGTTTAACTTTTTTCATTTTCGCGTTTCTGTTTCCTTCGTTGTTTGAGTTTTGTTTTCTTGATTCGGTTTTATCTGAGTCATGTTTTGTTCATTTGATTCTGAGTCGTGCTTATCTTTGTTCATTCTCTGTGTTGTTTTATGATTCCATTAATGTCTTGTGTTGTTTCGCTATTCTGAGTTTCCTTCACTTATGCGTTGTTCATTACATCCCTTTAATGTCTTGGTTTGTTTTTTCTGATTTAAGTTGTTGCGAATCTTGTTTGTGTTTCGTGTTTTGAATCTCTTCATATGTTTAGGTTTCCAAATTCTGACAAGGTTGATTGATCTGTGCTTGTGGTGCTTTGAGTCAGTGTTTCATCATTTTGCTCGGTTCAATTTAATCTTTGAGTCTTTTAAGTTTTGAAATCTATTTCTGTAGTGTCAAAGTCATGTTAATTTGGTTATTTGTCTTTTAAATCAGTTGTAATCTGTTCTTAAGGTTTTTGTTGCATGCTAGTTGTTTATCAACATCAGCACACCATATGAGCAATGACAAATTCATTAAGAGCTCGGGTGCTTAGTGTTTGACATGAGATGCAGCTTTGCATTGGTTCACAGTAGTTATTTGGTGCCTAATCTGTTCTGGTTATTTTGTGCACTTGACTGAGAATTTAGCATTGAGATGCATTTGATTGATTAGCAAGGTGTCCGTGAATTCTGTAACTAAGAGTAGTGTACAGACTCCCAGTAGCCCGGTGTGGCCGTCAATGCTCCCTCTTTCAACTTTCTTCACTTAGTTAAATGATGAAGGCCCTCTCTCTTGCAAGTCTGGAATGCAAAACGTCAAAATGTCACACCCCTTTCCCATGTGTTGTCTCCTCTTTTTAGCTTGCATCCTTTTGGAGCTCTTGTACGTGAGTTTTCTTTTCAGAATTCAGAAGTATGGCCGTGAGCTTTTTCCCATGCTTTCCTTGGACGTAAGCTTGCTACCTTTCTACCATTTCTCTCAAAACCGTGAGCTCTTGATAAGTGGTGGCCCTCTTTGATATACATTGCCTTGTCCTTTTTTTCTTTGCAAAATTCTTCATTTGAAGGCAAGCAGTTTCAGCCGTGAAAACACATTGTCGTGGCCCTCCATATGTCATGCTTTACAATGAGAATAATATTCTCTTGCGGCTCCCACTTATATTCCAAGATATGTTTTGTTGAATGCTTGTTGTCAATGGGCCATGTGTTTTTTTTTATCACTTGAAGAATCATGAGCTTATGTGTGTAGTGGAAAGGCACGGAGATAAAAATCTGCAGATCCTAGACAAGGTGAATGGGCCGTGAGCTTCAGCAAAAGAATAGAGAAAACCGTGAGGTGGTGGCTAGCATGAGCTTTCAACGTGGTGTTCTCTTTTATGCTAAATGCCTTGGAATGAGAATGTGCTTCCTCCATAACGTCTTCTACTTCTTAAAATATAATTCCCTGAGAGCTAATTGTAATGGCCGTGTGGTGTGACATTCCAAGCCAATTTTGCTTCTTAAAATTCAAGAAATGAATGCATTGTTTTTCAACTTTCACATACAGCCATGTGTGTTGTGTAAGGCCGTGACACATGTAGCTCTCCATGCAACTCTCCTAAACCGTAACACATGTTGCACCAAATAATTTAAAAGAAAGAAAGGGTGCTTCCCATTGAGTCACCATTTCAGCTGCTAGGACTGAGATCAACCTGCATCACCAACAATAAATCACAGTGCATTTCCAACTAAAAACTGAATTAGCACTTTTCTCTAATTTTATTCAAAGAATAAATCCCTGGTTCTTCTAGATGTCCCAAAATATTATCTAATAATTTTCCGTGTAATTAATAATGAAAATAATGAGCTCAGAAAGTCCAATTAACTAAAATTAGAATTTCCGATCAAATTAAGCTCAATTAGAAAATAGGGAGAAATGCTGGACAATTAAGCACAATTCCCTGATTAATTTCGGTACAATAAACTAAGTGAAATTGAGAAAATATTGACTCATCAGTGACTTCTTCATCATCATCATCTAGAAGAAAAGAGATGGTTGCCTAGGTTACAAGAAATGCAAACCCTTTTGGATGGATAAGTGATGACGAGATCCGAGGAAAGTTTTTATTATGGAGAGTTATAAAATATGTAGTTCCTCACAAGTATGTGGACCTGCAATTGTTCAAGAAAGAAGAGTTCCTTTAAATTTTGTCCAGATGAAAGGAGATTGCTATCCAGATTTGGTAGAACTTTTCTACACAAACTTAAGGGTTGTAAATGGGGTCATTCACTCAAGGGTCAAAGGTGTTAACATTACTATTGACGATAATGTTTGGTTACATATTGTTGGACTGAAAGCTGAAGGTTTGGGTTCTCATATTCGTGATTCTAAGTCAAACAGATGGCTAACCAAGAGAGCTATATTTGTAAACTGCTTAAGATATCCACAAAGGTACATGGTGGATAAGTAGTATCTACATGATGGCTTAAACAAGGAGGAGAAACTGATTGCTTATGTCCTAACTTGGCTACTGCTGCCTGGAAGATTTTTCGAGGACAGAATGTCAACAGAAGATGTATTTCTATTGAATGCTATGAAGACTAGAATCCAAACCAACTGGGTTGCGGTACTAAAAGACCGTATGATCGTTTCAGGTCATAAATATGCACACAAATTGCCATATGGAGTATTTATCAGTCAGGTGCTGATACTCCAAGGAGTAGATGTATCTCAAGAAGTTAGACTTGTGTGCAACAAGTCACAAAAAATTAGTATACTAAGTCTGTTTTCTATTGGGTTGGAAAGGACTGTGAATGGATGGTTCTTCAGAGATGAGCTAACTGTTGGAAGTACACTTACTCCTACTATAGATCATACTGCCTTCATTCCATAAACTGATTTTGAGAAATATGTTGTTGATCAATTTAGGAAGAAGTCTGAAAGGGATGAGAGAATTGAAGATACTCTTTTCAGATGGGAGAAGAAGGGAAACAAGAATGGCATTGGCTTTGAAACTGAAGATTTTGATGATGAGTCAACTGATGAAGATTGAATGGAATCTTCTTCGTAAGAATAGGGACTACTTTTCTTTGTGGATTTTTTTTTTATATTTTGTAATCATGGCACTAAGTCACCTCTAGTTTTATGTACTGCTTCGGTTTTATTTTGAAATGAAATGAAGATTTATTTTAGTAAACAATATGTAAGTTGTGAATGTTAATTGCATTGTTATGTGGACTAAAGATTCTGATATTGATCAAAAATTGATCACTGGTTTAAAAGTGCAAATTTTAGTACACTGCTAACTTGAATCGATTAAGGAAGAAGTAGAAAGAAAAAATTTCATGTCTGATTTTAAAGAAAAAAGAATAAAACGTCGAAGCCCCACCGAATACGACGTTCTATTAAGCACACAATTAATGCTCCCAAGTACTTCTATTCCCTTCACGTCCCAGCCCAACAATCTACGGCGTTCTATGGGAGGGTTGAAAAGAAAAAAGATTCGAAAGTATGGTACTTTTAGGCAGAAGAACAAAACATCGAATTCCAATAGAACTCGATGTTCTATTAATGCTCTCGTGTTCAAAAGAAAAAACTAAAAAGAAATAAAAAGGTACAAACTTGTGGCTTCCAATACTACGTCCAAGCCCTTTCAAATTTGACGTAACCTTTGCAATTTTTAAGAAACAATAAATAAAAAAGGCGCGTTGTTTTAAGAGAAAACGTCGAATGGTTTGGGACTTTGACGTTGTTTTTAAACATAACGTCAAAGTTTTATTGTATACGACGTGAAATTTTTTTATTGAATCCAAAAATAAAACACAGACTCACTATTTGTTCGCGGTTCCATTTCTGCTTGAACTTTCTTCTTGGTGAACGGTTGCGATAAAGAAAGAAGGCTATTTTTAAGTCGTTTTTGTCTTTGTAATGTCATTTGGTTCTCATTCCTAAGGTTGACCGATTTTTTTCGTTTATCTTTAGGCTGTTTTTCATTCGGAGTTAGTGAACTTCGTCATCTTCTCTAGTGACACCATTTGAAGTATGTTTTTTTTTTCTTAAAATACTCTTACGTATGATGTATGTGCTCATGTTTGTGTTGTGTTTGTCGATTCTAGACGTATGATATCTATATGTATAACGATACTATGATAGTTTTTTTTTCCTTCAACGTATGGTATTTGTGTTCGTTCGTTGTCAGCGAACTTCGTCATCTTCTCCAGTGACACTATTTCAAATTTGTTTTTTTTTTCCTTCAATATCTCTTACGTATGATATATGTGTTCGTGTTTGTCGATTCTGGATGTATGATATATGTATAACGATAGATATTTGTGTTCGTGTATGTATACTATGATACTTTATTTTTTTCCTTCAACGTATGATAGGTATTTATTTTTGTTTCTCTACATAAGTTAGTTTTTTTTCCATGGATTCTTTTCGTTCAGTGTAGTAGTATGGATCCAAGTTGGATTCATCAACGTCGTATTAGTGAAGAGTATGAGCGAGGGGTTTCTGAGTTCATACAATATGTTAAAGAACACGCAAAACCAGTAACAGGGCATATTTTTGCCCTTGTGTTCGTTGTCTCAATCAAGTATATGAAGACTTGGACAACACTTGTGATCATTTATTCATCTATGGAATAATGAGCAGTTATACAGTTTGGACTTGGCATGGAGAAGTATTATATAAGCAAACAACTTTAAGAGGTTCGGATTACGTCGACGAATGAATGAGTGATCATTTAGATGAAATGGTACGTGACGTTGGAGAAGAAAATTTTAGAAGAGCTCATTTATACGATAGTCTTAAGAACAATTCGGAGCAAGAGTTGTATCCAGGATGCATCAATTTTACAAGGTTATCGGCTACTTTGAAATTGTTTTGTTTGAAAGCAAGAAACGAAGGGACTGATAAAAGCTTCACGGAATTGTTGGAGTTGTTGAAGGAGATGCTACCAGAAAATAACTCGTTACCTATCTATAACTACGACGCGAAGAAAATTCTATGTCCAATGGGTTTGGAATACCAAAAGATACATGCATGTCCCAATGACTGTGTATTGTATAGAGATCAATATGCTTTAATGAAGGTGTGTCCGACGAGTGGTTCGTCACGATTTAAGAAGAAACTTGATGGAAATAGTGATGAACACAATGAAGGTCCACCGACTAAGGTCATGTGGTATTTACCTATAGTACCTAGGTTGAAACAATTGTTTTCTGTTAAAGAAGATGCGAAGAATCTTATGTGGCACGTTGATGGAAGAAAATGTGATAATCTTCTTCGACACCCAGCTGATTCCCCACAATGGAAGAACATTGATGGCACATTTCCCGAATTTTGTGCAGAGCCGAGAAACTTAAGACTTGCAGTTGCTACCGATGGTATGAAACCTTATGGCAACTTAAGTAGCAAACGCAGTTCATGGCCAGTTATTTTGATGATTTACAATTTATCTCCTATGTTGTGCATGAAGAGAAAATACATGATGTTGTCTATGATGATATCGGGTCCTAGACAACCTAGAAATGACATTGATGTTTATCTAAAATCGTTAATTGACAATTTAAAACTGTTGTGGGAAGAGGGTATCGAGGTCTTCGATTCATATTCAAAAGAAAATTTTCATTTGCGTGCAATGTTGCTTTGCACCATAAATGATTTCCCAACATATGGGAACTTGAGTGGTTACAGTGTTAAAGTTCATTTTGCATGTCCGATTTGTGAAGAAAATACTAGCTATCTTCAACTGAAGCATGGGCAAAAAACTGTGTACACAAGACACCAAAGATTCCTTCCTCGAAATCACCCTTACCGTAGATTGAAAAAAGCCTTTAATGGAAGTCCTGAGGATGATGTAGTATGCAAACCACGTAATAGGGAAGAAGTATACGACCAGGTGAGGAACATTGATGTTGTCTTTGGAAAACATAAAAAGAAGACCATTGAGAAAAACATTTGGAAAAAGCGATCAATATTCTTCAATCTTTCATATTGGTGTAAACTTGATGTGCGACATTGCATAGACGTGATGCATGTTGAAAAAAATGTATGTGATAGTGTTGTTGGGACTTTACTAAACATTAAAGGAAAGACAAAAGATGGAGTGAAAGCACAACAAGACTTGGTTGACATGGGAATCTGTTCTGAGTTACATCTGCAATCCATAGGAAGACGAACCTATCTTCCTCCAGCTTATCACACTCTTTCAAAAAAAGAAAAACAATTTTTTTGTCAATGTTTAGATAGTGTGAAGGTTCCACAAGGTTATTCGTCGAATATTAGTTGCCTTGCTTCTATGAAAGATTTGAAGTTGGTTGGTTTAAAGTCTCACGATTGTCATGTCTTAATGCAACAACTTTTACCAGTAGCTATTTGAGCCATATTACCTGCCTCTGTTAGAGGTATTCTCACACGTTTGCGTTTGTTTTTCAATGCCATTTACAAGAAAGTTGTTGATCCTCGACAGTCAGATGATTTACAAAATGAGGCCATCAGACTATTGTGTCAATTGGAAATGTATTTCCCACCCTCATTTTTTGATATCATGGTTGATTTGATTGTCCATCTAGTGAGAGAGATTCGAATATGTGGGCCGGTTTTCTTATGGTGGATGTACCATGTTGAAAGATACATGAAGATCTTAAAGGGATATGTTAAGAATCAATTCAGACTGGAAGCTTCGATTATAAAGCGCTACATTGCAAAGGAAGCCATTGAATTTTGCTCAAGTTATATGCCAAGTTGTGACCTAATAGGACATCCAAAGAAAAGACATAAAAACATACGTGAAGGAAAGGGAGTTCGAGGAGTGAGGATTGAAAGTGTTAGTGGAAAAGAAGTTAATCAAGCACATTTGTACATTTTAAACAACACAGAGGATGTTATTCCTTACATTTCACAACACATTGATGAAATTAAGTTATCACATCCACGTATGAGCGAAAAGAGGACACTTAATGAACATAACAAATCCTTTTTAGCTTGGTTTAAGAAAAAGATTTATGCGACTCCGAATGTTTCTAAAAATCTATTGACACTAGCTCGTCGACCTAACACTGATGTGATCACTTTCGGCGGCTATGGCTATTACATAAAAAAATACTTGTTCTATTCAAAAGAGGAAGATGATAAAAGTAGAGTTCAAAATAGTGGAGTTACCCTACAAGTTGAGGCTGTACACTTTTCCAGTTCCAAGGATAAGAATCCAATTACAACATCAATTAGTTATTTTGGAATAATACAAGATATTTGGGAAATTGATTATGTCACTTTTAGAGTTCCAGTTTTCAAGTGTAAACGGATTGACAATAATTCTGGTGTGGTGACAAAAGACCTCGGATTCACTTTGGTGGATCTTAACAAAATGAGTTACACAGATGAACCATTTATTGTGGCTAGTCAAGCAAGACAAATATTCTATGTCACTAACCTAGTGAATCATAAATGGTTAGTGGTATTTGAAGGTAGAGCCATGCACACAACTGATAATGAAGACTCTCTAGATATACTTGAGACAAGCTCCTTCTCATAAAGAACCATTGAATATAAGGTCGATGATGTACCCGATGAAATACATGCAACACGATGTGATCGCAACAAAGGCATATGGGATAAATAGGTGTCTTAGCATTCTTTTAATTACTTATACAATTATTTATTTTGTCTGTTCTAACTATAATGTACTAACACTTTGTAAACAGGTATGACGAGCTCTGGATCAGGTCCGATGGGAGGATGGAGTAGATCTGTGACTCGGATGCCTGATGTCATATCCCGTCGGGTTAATGAGAAACCAATGACGGTGGAGTTTGATCCCCGAACATTTGTGACTATTGGGGCACATGCAACATCGTTCAAAAGTTACTTGGGCGTGATGGCAAAAGCACATGTCCCTATTGTCGCTACCTGTTGGGATATTTTGGTATGTTTAAGATGTTTTACTTCCATCATTGACTTATTTTTGTTGATCATGCTTTAACATTAATTTAGTTTTTAACAAGAAAATTGGAATATCCCTAATGATGAGAGGATAAGGAAGAAGATTTTATCCCACATTGCAGTCCGGTGGAGGAACTTCAAGACGAGAATGACACGTCAATACGTCTTTGGCTCTAAACAGAACGACACTCCGTGTACAAAATATAAAATAACTTAGGAGGAGTGGGTGCAGTTTAAAGAATCTAGACTTACTCTTGAGTGGCAGGTATGTTTTTCAATATTTTGCTCTACTCACACAAGATGTTAATTTGTGATTTATGCTTAATGATTTTCATTTTTTCATAGGTGAAAAGGATAGCTGCCCAGCAGAGGAAGAAGCTTAATGATACACCACACGTACGTACTGTCACGTGGTGGTTATGTGTTATTAGAGAAAAAGATGAGAAAACGTCGCGTTGAGGAGTTAGGTCTTGAGTCACTTGATCTTGCACCTCCACCAGCCAGACATGAATTGTGGAAGGTTGCACGGACAAAGTCCAACGGCCAGTTTACATCCCAGTCTGCTCAAGAGATATCCCAAAGAATTGTGAGTGGAAACTTTTAACTGATTACCATAGTTCATAAAATATTATATAACAAACTTTTTAATGTGTCTAGCTTCACTATGATATGCAGGATGACTTGGTTGACCAACAAAGTCAAGGCACATTTGTGGCACAAGGTAGGGAGGACCTCCTAGTAGCAGCCATAGGTCGGCTAGACTGTCCAGGTCGTGTGCGTGGTGTTGAAGGAGCTATTGGATTGAGGGACTACTTTAGCCCTAAACCAAGAACACAGAAGTCGTGACTCAGGAAATGGTTAGTAGCATCAGGCAACAGGTGCAAGTCGAATTAGAGGAAAGAATGGGTGAACGCTTCAGAATGCTCGAAGAAAAACTTGCGATGATCACCCAACAACAACAACAACAAGAGCAACAACAACAGTCACAGCAACAGGACGCCCCTACAGATGATCCTATTGCACCTCATGTGAGCACCAAAGGCTCATGCTATACTGCAGATCGTACTGATTACAATATTCAATATGAGTTTTTGGTTGATGAGGATCCTCCGCGCGTAGTGGTCGTGAGACGACAGATTGCAGGAGGCCAGACTATTCATGGTGCTCCTTTATTGCCCACTCACGCGCGGGTAATGATTGATGATCCAAGAGACCCTCAGGCTCGAGTGCCATTGCCTATATATGAAATCGAATTCGTGGGGAGGCCTTAGGCACATTTATAGCTTGGCCTAAGGCTATGATCATGCCATATTTTGGCCCATCAGTAGTATTATATTCTTCTTTTTATTATCTTAAATCTTCAAGTTATAATTAAACGATTCCTAACTTTTGTAAATATGAGTTGCAGGTTTACCGTCCTGAGAAACAATCAATTGCTCAACCTGTGAACGAGGCTCGTGAGGAAGCAGAAGACCATGATGCTATATCCATATTGACCTCCAGATTAAATAAGTTGAGAAAAGGACCGGTAGAGACGCTGTGGGAGTTAAGAACATTTGGCCTCGAGTGCCATGTTCCATTGTATATTAATTTCAATGATGCTTATGAGATCATTTGTGGAGAAAAAATGCTCAACATTTCATGCATACAACTATGGTGCATGTAAGTTTTTTATTTGTTATTTTCCAATTTGTATATTAGTATTATTACTTTTTAATAAATATACTTAACTTTATTCTTATAGGTACATGGACACCATCGTAGTTGAATCAGGTCGGGCGTCAGTTTAGGGCTTTCTTGAACCTCAGACCATTCAACCATCTGGAAACACATTAGATTTCAGAAAATCATATATTCAAACATGGATGACTAAGTCTAACTGAGAGATATATATCGCACCATACATTGATGCGTATGTGTTTCCCAATATTGTCAACTTTTATCAAATTTTAATCAATAAACTAACTCACTAGTTATTGGTACATGACAGGGGCCATTAGCAACTCATGGTGATCATTCCAAAAAAAGCACAAGTTGTGTGGTTTTGTTCTCTTCATAGGAAGATTAAAGCGGAGTTGAAGTCCTTGATACAGACGTAAGTATTACATTCATTCTTATCAATTCATTATGATATTAATATATTAACTTATGTTTCTAATGTTTCAAATGTTTCAAATTTGTTTAGAGTTGTGACTAGGACCAGAGGACAACAACTTGAAATTATATATCCTAAGGTTGGAATTCGTTGATCTTTAACCTTTAATTTTCATAGTCAAATTTAAACCATTACATTTGACTAAGTTCTTTCACATGTTTAGTGTAATAAGCAGAATGATTCCTGGGCATGTGGCTACTACATCATGTCATGGATGAAGGCAATCATTCGAGCAGAAATCAGAGGGGAATGGACTGAGGTAAAAATTTACATTTGAAAATCTTACAAATATCAATAAACTTTTGACATTAAAATGAATATAATAGTAAAGTTTCCTTGATTATGCAGCGGTTCAACACTACCTCTTCATTGTCCAATTCAGTAATAATGACGATAAGAGAGGATTGGGCACGATATTTGAATAAACATTTTAAATAGCTATAGCTTTAGGTTTTACCTTTCATGATAATAACATTTGCTTACTTGTGGAGCTTTTAAACTGTTAATAATATTGTGAATAGATGAGTACTGGGAATAGATGAATATTGTGAATATATGAATGGAAAATTGGGTTCTTTAAAGTTTTGATGATAGCATTAGCGTCTTTTAGTTTTACTATTTAATTGGAATTGATGAATTGATGATAGCATGGTTTAAATTAATTAATTTTGTGAATATATTGGAAAATTGGTTTTTGTATTTCAGGTTTGGTTGAATGAGCTAAACCGAATCAAATCCAAAAAACAAACACTGAAGGTAACGTCGAAGTACACACCATTTGACGTTTAAACATCGACAGTAATGTCCCATATAGACAATTTCGACGTTAACCTTACGTCCATCCCCTTATACTTGACGTCAAATATTCCGTTAAATATAAATATTTATTCAAATATTAACCAAAAATTGACGTCTTCTTTGAACTTCGACATGAACATTACGTCCATTATCTTTCGCATCGACGTTAAGTTTACGTCAATTTCCTTGTACATAAGACAACAAATCTTACTATAAATATAAATATTTATTCAAATATTGAACGTCAATCTCTTTACTAATTGACGTAACCTCACGTCGTTGCACAATGACAACGTTAGGTTTACGTCAGATCTCGATATAATCGACATGAAAATGTCCTATTAATGTCACCTCATGATATTCGACGTAAAAGTTACGTCACCCGCTATGACGTCGGTCTCTAATTCGTCGTTAAAAGCCAAAAATAACCGACGTAATATGTTATTTTTGCACTAGTGTAAGCTGAACCAGTATAAATCTTGGGTCCTTTGATCTTTCTTTTACATTTTCTTTACTCAGTTGATTCATGAAATCTGTGGATATTGATTTGAAGTTTTAAGAACTCTTTAAAGATTTTAAAAAGATTTTCAAAAAGGGTTAAATCCAATTCACCCCTCTTGAATTCAGATATAAGGCTTCCTATTTTTAATAAGTGGAAACACATTTTCCACTTCCTCATTTTTCATGAATCACAAGAGATCATCCTTCTCGATATAACTGAATTATTTGAGGGTGAAATAAGAACAAGAAGCAATTCTAGCGAAACTCAATCAGAAAAAAAAAAACTCAATCATAATGTTACTTATGTCCTAGCTTGGCTATGTTCCCAAAAATTGTATGCAACCACCTTTGCTTCCCACTATCTATTAATTTTTGTCATTCTCATCTTCATTCGGTGCATAGGAGGTGATAGACAACCCAAACCTCCTTATCACAATAATCAACCCTTTCATAGTCCAAAGGAGAAACTTTCTCTAGTTTCATTTTCTTGAGCTTGTCTACATCAATGACTTAATCCTTTGTCTCTTTGCCAGGTCTAGCTTTGCATTAAGATCTAACGAAGAATTTGAAGTTTGTTACATTCCAAAGACAAAATATATTACCAATAATGTTTGTGGCATCACACCTTAAGTTTCTATATTGTTGTATTCAAAATCTGTCTTAAGGTACATTTCTTATTATGTTCTATTTGTTGGAATAAATATAAATCTTAGGACTTTATTAATAATTTTGTTTGAATCTTATTTTATTAGTTTGAGTCTGATAATATTTAATTTGATTTAGATAGAGATAAAATAGGAATAAGTAGTTTTGATTTTTCATTTATTTAGGTGTATTACTATTTTATTTTGTTGATATAAGATAAAGTTAGATTAATTATTTGTTTTTATTTTGAGACAGTTATACTTTATTTTTAGTTTTTACTATTTGTACTTGATCTAAGATCCTATTTGCACCTATTTAAAGGATTTCAAGATTAAAATAAACACAGTACATTGAAGAGTATTATCATAGTTAAATAACTTGAAATGAATTATCAGCAATGTTTACCATGACCCATCCCTAAATATCAACATAGCATGAGATGTGAGCTGAATAAGGCACAACATCTGCTAACGAAAGGAAATAAATTTAAGGCTTAATTACCTACTTAGTCCCCATGTTCGGAGGTAATTTGCTGT
>JAHCHA010009699.1:0-36592 GCA_027742795.1 Vigna hirtella
AAAGAATGTTGAATTCCTAAAATATATGAGAGTGGATAAGATGAAATTGATAACCCCAACAACATACTCATCCATATATTCCATTGAAGTGTTTGTATTTTGTGATAGCCATTGATCAAAACTCATGCATACATGTTTATTTTCTGTTTTGCATATTAAATTCCACTTATTTCGTTCTTAAGTCTTAAATAATCAACGAATCACATAACTAAACTAGGCCGTGAGTCCTTTGGGAGAATGATACTTGGTCTTACCAAGTTATTACTTGAAACGATTCGGTCATACTTGCCGATTGTTCAACAAGTTTGTGGCGCCGTATTTCGGTGTTCATAAATTTGTCATCAGTAGTATGGAGCTGGACTCAGGAAAGGAAGTAATTGCACAAAAGAAGAGTCGTAGTCACCGCTCAGCACAACTTTTACCGCTGAGCGGCGTTCTGAAGCACCGCAGTCACCGCTGAGGGCCAAAACTGTAGCTGAGTGTCATCCTGAAGAGTCGCACTTACCGCTGAGCGCCAAAAGTGCCGCTGAGCGCCATTTAATTAGGCTTGGGCCTATTTTCTGTAAATTTTAATAAACTATATAAGGGTTTAGTCGTCCTAGGGTTGATATCTTTGGACAGAAAGAGGCGAAATCACACTTTCTTCACCCCTTGGAGGCTAAAGCTCCTTTCTTCAAATTCTAGGGTTCTATATCATTCTTTCATTGTTTTTCATCTAGTTTCACCATGTAATCTTTTGAAACTCTCATGTATTGAATTGGTTCTATATTTTATATGTTTTTCTTCATCAATTGTTAGGGTTTTTCCTCTTTACTCTATGCATGCTTTGTTTAACTCATTCAATTGCATGATCATTGATGTCATCTATATGGACACATATAGGTAAATCTAGAACTAGGGAAATTCTCCCATAAGCAATATTACCTAGACATAGGAATAGGAGGATCGGTTGCCTTTAAGTTTTTGTGCGAATGTAATGCATGAATAATTGCTAGGGAGACAAGACATTGTAAACTAGTGATTAGGAGTAGGCTTTCTTCACGAGACATCGGGTTTAAGGTAAATTAGAAAGTGGCATTAACATTAATGAAGAAAGATGAATTCATGAATACATGAGAGTGGAAAGGATAAATCGGAAACCCCAACAACATCAGCATTCCATATTTTACATCAATCTCTTTTGCTTCTTTCAATCCAATTGATCAAAAACTTGCATTCATGTTTATTTTTTGCAATTCAAACACAATGATTTCATTTACAAGTCTAATTAAATCAAGAAATCACATAACTGTCTAGGTCGTGTGTCCTTTGGGAAACGATACTATGTCTTACCATTTTATTATTACTTGATACGATTCGGTACACTTGCCGAGTGTTAACATAGATGTATTAAAATAATGAGACCGAGTATTTTATTTTAGAATAATCTTATAATATAAATAGAACTTTATAAACTCGTCTCGTTATCTAAACTAACTTTTATCTCTAAAACACTATACTCTTCGTTTTCTCTACCATCTCTCTAACTTTTCTCACGCTTGGAGCATCTGTTCGACGACCAGGAGGTGTGTAGGCAGTCTTGGCATTACGGGTTACCATTTCAACCAATCAATTTCTTGATTTGAGCCAGTAAGTTAAAAACCCCTTTTTCCTCGATTCCTAAGGTTCTTGATCATGCACGACGATTCTGTTTTGCATGGATCAAGAATCTCTTCTTTGGTTATTAATTCAATTAAGGTTCTAAGGTTGGTTTATAATCACCAATCGGTGATTTGTAGGTGTTTTAGAAATCCCTTGCATCATAAGCAATCTGCGGAGCGTTTTGAGTTGTTGGGCAGTTGAATTAGAGGTAAGAGAAATTGGTGTTTTAGTTTAATTGAGTTACAAAGTACGTGTTGATATGTGATAGTATGGAAATATAATGTATGTGAAATGTTGATGCTTGAATTGGGTGTTGTTTTTGTATGCATGATGAATTGAATGAACTTAATTATAAGAATGTTGGTTAACAGTGATTATTAACTTATGTATGTGGTTGGATTGGTGGAGAATTAAGGTGTATAATGATTATAGTGGAGGGAAATCTGTTTTGGAATGTAAAAGTTGTAGTGTGGTGGTGATTTAAAAGAGTTTTAGGTGAAAAATGGGCAAACTTGAGTAGTGATATTTTGATAAGAGTATGCTGGGACAAATCTGAGTGGTTAAGGATTGTAATGAGTTCAATTGTGACTTGTCTTGACCTCTATTTTTCTTACTTTCGAGCTGAAAATGGTTAAATTCAATTTGGGTCTATAAGTTGTGATTTGTTAGTTTTTAAGGCTTGAATTGTGATAACAGTTGAAAAACCGTTATTTTTATACTTAATTTTGATATTAAAAACACCCTTTTTGACTTAGAAGCTTGCTTGAACTCGTGTTTTTGCTTTAGTTTTGTGAATGAGAGAGTTGAAGGTGAATTTAATGGCTTTGTGCTAGATTCCCTTGATTTTGTCGGCTGTTGGAATGATTTGAAAGAAGAGTTAAAGTACCGAATGGTTGAAATGCAGAAAAGTAAACCAGAATGCAGAAAAGTCAACCAAAGTGTAGAAAAGTCAACCAGTCAACCAGAGTGCCGAAAAAGTTGCGCTAAGCGCCAAATTCCGTTGAGCGCTAGTGCCGCACTTACCGCTGACCGCCAAAAGTGCCGATGAGCGCCATTTAAGTGGGCTTGGACTTGTTTTCTGTTAATTTTATGGGCTTGGACCTGTTTTCTGTTATTTTTATGTTCTATTTAAGGATTTGCACGTCCTAGGGATGATATCTTTTGATGGCTAAAGCACAAAACACACTTTTCACCCCTTGGGGGTAAATTTGGGGATGCGAGAGTCTCCTCTTCTCTTTCTCGGGTTTTTCTATCTCTTCCATTCTTTCATTCTTTCATCCATTGTTCATCTAGTTTTTCCATGATAATGGAGGGCTAAACCTTATTGTTGTTGAGAAAGATGTAACCTTTTTAAATTCTCATGTATTGAATTGATTCTTGATTATATATGCTTTACTTCATTAATTGTTAGGGTTTTTCCTCTTTGCTCTATGCATGCTTTGTTTAACTCATTCAATTGCATGATTAGTGATTTTGTCGATATGGACACATACGGGGAAATCTAGATCTAGGGAATCTCTCCCAAAAGTAGTATTGCCTAGACATAGGGATATGAGGGTTGGTTTCCTTTAAGCTTCTGTGCGAATGTAATGCATGAATAATTGCTAGGAAGACAAGACATTGTAAACTAGTGATTAGGAGTAGGCTTTCTTCACCGAGACATCGGGTTTAAGGTAAATTAGAAAGTGGCATTAACATTAATGAAGAAGATGAATTCATATATGCATGAGAGTAAATTAGGTGAAATCTAAACCCAACAACAATATCATCAACTTCATCCATTCATTCTTGTGTTTAGCCTCAATTGATCAAATTGCATTCATGTTTATTTTATTGCATTCACATTCAAAAACCCCAAAATTTGTTCTTTAGAGTCTTAATTAGTTGGATAATCACATAACTGTTTAATGTCGTGAGTCTCTTGGGAAACGATACTTGGTCTTACCATTTATTATTACTTGATATGATTCGGTACACTTGCCGAGGTCTTAACAAGTTTTTGACTCCGTTTTCGGGGATTAAAAATTTGTTTATCAAACTGGTTAGTAAAATCTTTAGAATGATGTTAGTAGGGTTAGACATGCTTGATTAAGTGTGATTAGGTATATAACAAAATCAAGACGGATTAAAAGTTGGGCAAAATAGATCTTTTTGGTCAAGGCTGGGTTAGGTGGGAATTCTGCAGATTTCATGCTGCAGAATTATGCAGACTCGCTAAGCGAGTAAGGTCGCTCAGTTAGTGGTTGTAATGTCTAGCACACTGTCTGTGCATTCGAACAACGAGTTGGGTTGTTGAGCGAGAGGGTGAGATCTAGGAACACTGTGCTGAGCGACTGCTTGGAGGGTCTGGATCACTGTCTAGAGGATTCGCCTAGCGAATTGTGTCATTGAGCGAGGGGTTGGGTCTGGTATTAATGTGAGTTTTATTCTATCAGTGAGCGGGGTCGCTGAGTGAGTGGTTTGGAGTCTGGAGTTGGTGTCTGTGGATTCGCCCAACGAGCATGGTCTCTGAGCGAGAGAACTGTGGGGTCGCTCAGCGAGGGGGTTCGTTGAGCGAAATGTCCAGGTGGTGATGTATTCATTTATTTTTTATTCTTATGTGGTTTTAAATTTATGTTTGATTCATTTGGGAATGATGTATGAATTTATCTGAGATTCAAAATGAAAGTATTTGTTGCAATGTTGTGAAAGAAATTCTAAGGAAGAATTTCTTATTGTGATTTCAGGAGGGACTAGTATAAGTTGTAAGAAGCCGATACGATAGTTATTCTGAACCTCTAATAATCATCTGTGCTCAATTAGAGAGTGATGAATCATGTCATGAGAGGAGCTGGAGGTCCTAGCCTGAGGGCCTTTCTTTATGGTGGCAAAGGGCGTTTCTAGGACTAACCCTTTGTGGCAGCTTTGAGTGAATCAGTTGTCCCACCACACAAGTGTAGAACTATTGATGGCTCGACATTTATACTAGAGGTTAAAAGTTTTTGCCAAGATGGAGTCAGTGTGTGGGAAGAGAAGTAATAAGAAATATATGGTGTGTTTGAAGTTGTATGTTATGTTTGTATTATTATGAATGATTCTTCTCAACTAGCTTAACCTTCTACTTGTATTTGTGTTTGTATGTATGGTTGTTTTTCTTTATTTGGCGATGATCATCCTGTGGATGTGAGTAGAGGGAGATGAGTGGTTAGTGGAGCAGGCTCTTGGTGGTGACGACACTGCAGTTTAGTTAGCCTTATAGTTAGTAATTGCATATAGTTTTGGTTTATCCAATATATATAAAGATTGAAATTTATAGTTATTTTTTGGAAAACTGTAAGTTTCACTTTAAATTCCAATTTATGACTATTCTAGAATATCATATCTGTACTGACTATTTTATATAATTTTGTACTATATTTTTGGGATAATCACACTCATTTTCATTGTATTTTTCCTTATATCGTAACATTAATTATAGGATGCAATTGTTTTTTTTTATTTTTTATTTTGTTTAAATAATGTATTGCATTTTAATAAACATAAACCTCTATTTTACTTAATTCAATAATTTTTAAAACATGCATTTAATTATTTTCATTCATTAAAAAAAATATTTATTGTTTTTTTTCACATAAGAAAGTGTGATTATCTACCAAATTTACTTGGATCTTCAAAATATGTTTTCTGTCGTCGCAACCCTAATTATATATTGTATGTGGTTTGAAGGATTTTGTTCAAACAGTATTTCATTTCAGAAAATGTAATCCTCAATTTCATTGAATTGTTTTTTGTTTTGGGAAATTTCCCTTTTTTTTAAATCTTTATTTTACACACATTTTTATCATGTAAGAATGTATAACTCTCCATTCGAATAAAAATAAATTGTCTATCATTCTATATTACTCATCTCGGAATTATTTCAATTTTTTTTATATAATTATTGTTGTTTTCACCATGTCTCATGTAATAACTTTAATTTTTCTTTTCCTAATATGTAGTATAAAAGTATTCAATTTATTAATACCGTAGTAATAATTTATTGTCATGAATTATTTTTTCATAAACATCCAATAGATTTAAGTTCAAAAAAATAAAAATATATTTTTAAATTTTAACTATTACTATAAAAAAATCTCATTAGATTTTAAAGAAAAAAAAGTAAAATAATATTTGAAATATTTTTAAATTTGATTACTTATTTTCCTTTTATAATGTTTTTCCAAAATAGTTGTTAAATTTATCAATAGTTTCATTTGTTTAACTTTTTTTTATTTTAAGTGTGACTTATTATATCATATAATCGTCCATTTAGTCACAATTCGGGCAGTCGGTTGGTCAACTATCAAACCAACTACAAATCACAAGTCTGGATGAACGACTAAACCACTCACACAATGAAGGATTGAGCCTGGACGATCACCAAACATATCGGACGACAATGTATCAAATCAGATGGTCAATCAGCTCAGCGAACAAGCCATTATGCCTGGACGGTCACTAAACAGACCAGACGACCATGCATCAAACTAGATGGTCAACTAAGTCGGTGAACAAGTCATTGAGCTCAAATAGTCACCAAACAAACCACACGACGATGCATCATACCAAATGGTCAACCAACGCAGTGAACAAGCCATTGAGCCCTTAAGGTCACCAAGTAGATTATTCGACCTTATATTAAACTGATTAGACTGAAAGGTCCAAGAAAGATCAACCTTAAAACCAATTAACTCAATGTTAAAATACGGTTACTCATTGTTTAGGCTATAATTAGGTAAACTTTAATAAAAAAAACCCACCATGAAACTCATAAATAAAGGTTTAAGGTAAGAATATAGTTTATTAATGTTAAAATATAAGGATCAATAAATCTCAACCAAGATGGGAGTGGTTAAAAACTGATTTTTTTTCTTGAAAAATTCTGGTGTATTCAACCTGTTTAAATTGAACTTTTCAACCTTTCAAAGATTTTATCAAATAGCAAGTAAAGAAAATAAATCAAGATACATAAGATTTTATATTGGTTCAACTCTAAAGAATTTACGTAGAGTCTTCTTCCAAACAATTTGAGTTGGAAGAAAACCTACTATAAGAAATTTGATATTATAGGATTACAAGATCGTTTATGTAATCTAATTCTCCAATCAAACAAGAACAACTTCCTATGGTGAGGCTACACATACTCACCCAAAGAATCTTGCCTACATAGCAAGGATATTGTGGTAATCAAAATATACAAAAAAAAAAAGAACCAGATACACATCTAATGCAGATTTTACACAAAAAACTACAAAAAATCACTCCTTACACTAGTAAATAAAAGGGTTTTAAAATCGCCTATTACGCTTCGGTTTTCGAAAAACCGAAGCGTATAAAAACGCGGTGTCAAACTTATAATTTTTGAGATAATATATGCCTCGGTTCACAGGTAGTTGTGCCTAAGGGGGCATATTGCTTGGGTTGGTCAACGGACCAAGGCATAAAATCCTGTTGACCCCTTACAAATCAAACTTTTGAATTGACAAATATCTGGAGACAGGAGATACTGCCTCGGTTAGTCAGAGAACTGAGGTAGAAACCTTTGCCACTAACAACTTTTCAACCGATGATCAGACTTTTCACCTGCTTACCTTTTTCAAATACGAATACTGCCTCAGTTGGTCAGAGATTCGAGGCAAAAATCCCTGCCACTAACAACTTTCCATCTACTGATCAGACTTTTCACCAGCTGACCTTTTTCGAATAGGGATACCGCCTTGGTTGGTCGCAGAATCGAGGCAGTATCCCTGTTAGATATTGACATTCTCTAATTACGAACCTCCAACTCCATTTTGGCTTACCTATACTGCCTCAGTTCCTTTTTAACAGATGTGATAGCATGTTATTGCTTCGGTTTAACCGCGAACGAATCCTATAAATGAAAATATTTATTTTAAATTTATTCTGAATTATTTTCTCAGAGGTTTATGCCTCGATTTTTATTGTACATAACCGAGGCAATAAAGGACGTATTACCTCAATTTTCTACTTAATCGAGGTAATAAGATTCATTGTTCTTCCTCCCCGCTCTCCAGAAACATTGTGCATTTCCTTTCGCGCTCACCACTGCTTCACTCCTCTCCATCGCCACTACCAGGTGTGCCACTGCCACCGCCAGAACTGTTATTCATCGCGCCTCCTTCTCTCTTTCTTGTTCATCGCGCCAGAACCGGTGCACCACTGCCGCCCTCGTCGTTGTCATTCTCGCTGCGCCGCTGCCCTCGTCGCGACTCCCCCTTCTCGTCATCGTAGCATCGCCACTCATTGCGGCTACCACCATTCATTGTCGCCACCGCCATTGGTTTACCGCCACTTCCATTCACTATTGTTGTCGCATGATAGTTTGCACCACCACGCTCCTAGGTTCATGATTCTAAAAATAGTTGTTAGATTTAATTACAATTAGGTTTAATGTTTCTGTAGGTCCCTATTTTTGTCCAGAATCTCAAATAGGTTTCCTTCTTTTTCGGCGTCTCAATTAGGTCCTTATTTGTATAAAATTGAATCAAATAGAGGTTTGCCGTCAAATTGAAAAGACATCGTTAAGGAGGGTGTTATGTGGCATGCTAACAGTGTCTTTTTAAATGACGTGGCATTAAAAATGTGTGTGAAGTGTATTTTTTTAATTTGTGAATTAAAAAATGGAGTGCAAAGAGGGGAATTGAAATTTAAATAAGGGCAAAGTGGTCAAATGAATCTAAATTAACTACAGCAGCCCCTTTATGTGCAATTGCCAATTCGAAATCAGATTGAGGAAGAAGATTAAAGCCTCGAATTAGGGTTCGTGAGAGATTGGGGCAGAAACACTTTGGTTTAGATGCATGAATGAGTGATTTGTTTTTGGCAATGCAAATTCAAGCTTTCTACAAGTTTTCTCCGGTGACGGCGTTTCTCTCCGTCAACTATTTGGACTGTTTCCTCTCTTTATGTTCTCTTCCCGTAATGCACTTTTCTTCTTTCGCTTTTTCTCCCGAAAATGTCACGCTTTTTAGGCGTAAAGTTAGACATTGTTATTGTTTATTATTTTACAACTTTTTATTTTAATTTACTTTCATTTTGTGGCAGCAATCGAGTGGGTGGCCTTTTCAGCTTCTATCAGTGGCATGCATGTCTTTGGCAGTAAAAATGGAAGAGTCTCATGTCCCGTTCTTACTAGACCTGCAACTGTTTCAAACCCAATTTCGTCTTTGCTCCAAAAACGATTCAAAGAATGGAGCTTTGGGTCACGTCCAATCTCAAATGGAGACTTCGCTCTGTCACGCCCTACGATTATCTTAACCATTTCATCACCAAGCTCCCTTCCTCCTCTTGCTCCGAATCCATAAAGCATTGTTTTCTCTCACGAATCCTAATACAAAGCCCTAATATTATTCCCCCAATCTGATTTCGAATTGCCATTGCATAGAAAGGGGCTGCTGTAGTTAATTTAGATTCTTTTGACCACTTTGCCCTTATTTAAATTTTAATTCCCTTCTTTTCCCTCCATTTTTTAATTCACAAATTAAAAAAATACACTTTACACACGTTTTTAGTGCCACGTAATTTAAAAAGACACTGTCAACATGACACGTAACACCCTCCTTAACGGCGTCTTTTCAATTTGACGGAAAGCCTCTATTTGATTCAATTTTACAAAATTAAGGACCCAATTGAGACGCCGAAAAGGAAAGTGACCTATTTGAGATTCTGGACAAAAAAGGGACCTACCGAAACATTAAACCTTACAATTACGAAAAGTTTATTGTTTATTGATTGGTTAAGATTGTAAATGGTTTAAATTAATAATTATTGTGTATGATATGTTGGATTTGTGAATTATGATTAAAGACTATGAAATAAGGATTGATTAGCATAAATTAGTTTATGTATACTCATTGTCAATCTAATCTAAATGATATTAGGATAAATTAGTTTAAGTATTGATCAGATTTGTTTAAGTATTGATTAAATTATTTTAATATTATGATCAAAACCACATTTGGGAATAATTTCCTACTAAAACTTACTAGCATTGATCACAAAACATAATAGAAGACATTGTAAAGATAAAATGAAGCCTCAACATTTGAAAATTTAAGCTTAGGAATCATGAGACTAATTAATGTGTTGTTTGTTTTTGTCCCGATATTGTAGCTTCTAATAGGCAAACATTCTCCATAGTTGTCTAGTTTTCACGCTCCTAGGTTTGTATTCTTAAAAATTTCCTGTTGATATGAACATATAATTATTTGTATGATTGAATATATTGTATGTTGCATATGTAATTATTTGTTTGGTTGGATATATTATTGTTGTGAATTAGCCTTAGTTTCCCGTTTGAGATTCAATACAAAAATTATTTACTATCTCCAGATTTTTTTGAATAAATACTTTTTAAAAGTGAATAGAAAGGAGATGGTAATATTAATTTACAAGTATTGAATCTTGAATTGTCCGGTTGGACAGTTTCAGAAGACTAATAACTTTTTCATAGTTTAGTAATACATATAAATTTTAATATACTGATAACGGTTTAAAAACACCCTTTTTGACTTAGAAGTTTGCTTGAACTCATGTTTTTACCTTAGTTTTGTGAATAAGAGAGTTGAAGATGAATTTAATGGTTTTGTGCAAGATTCCCTTGATTTTGTAGGCTACTGGGATGATTTGAAAGAAGAGTTAAAGTACCGAATGGTTGGAATACAGAAAAGTCAGCCAGAATGCAGAAAAGTCAACCAGAGTGCAGAAAAGTCAACCAGAATCCAGAAAAGTCAACCAGTCAACCAGAGTGCAAAAAAGTTAACCAGAGTGCAGAAAGGTTGTGCTGAGTGGCACCGCCAGTTTTTGCTCCCTCACGCTTGCCAAAATTAGCACTAAGCGTTATTTTGAAGAGTCGCACTTACCGCTGAGCGCCAAAAGTGCTGCTGAGCGCCATTTAAGTGGGCTTGGACATGTTTTCTGTTATTTTTATGCGCTTGGACCTGTTTTTCTGTTATTTTTATGGGTATCTGTTCAGTCTCCATCTCCATCACCAGAAAGTCTACCAAGAACTGGAGTTTGCCTACACAAACTATAATATCTTCTGCTATTCCACAGGGTTCCTTTGAAGATCCATCTGCCATTACTAAGTTAACCTTTACAGGCTTCACATCAACATCACCGATCTGCTCCAGTAAAGAATAAGGTATCAAGTTAACACTTGATCCTAAATCAAGTAAGGCCTTTTTTATCCTTTTCTTCCCTATTGTGCATGGAATGGAAAAGCCTCCTGGGTCTTTTGCTTTTAGAGGGAATGACTCCTTTTTAACAGCTTTATACTTCTTTGTATCATCATCTCTACGTCTTTTCTTTTTAGAGACTTCTTCCTCAGGTTTAGTATAAACTGCAATTTGTTGTAATATCTGGTTCCAAGGTACATCATTGTCCACCATCTTGAATAATTCTGTAAAATCAAATTGTTTCTCTTGATTTATTGGAAAAGGAAAAATATCATTACTCTTTATCTCTCTTCTCTCTCCTTTCTCTTTTCTCTTTTCTCTCTTCTTTTTCTTTTTCTCTCTTTTCTCTCTCTTCTTTTTTTGCCTCTCCTTCTTCTAACTCAACTCTCTTATCATTTGTACTCTCCACCACTTTACATTCTTCCCTGGGGTTAACCTCAGTATTAGCCCCAAAATTTTTATCTGGCCTCTCTTCCAACTGCTTGGTAATCTGACCCATTTGAGTCTCCAAATTCTTAATAGCAGCTTCAGTGCTCTTTTGAGTAGACTCAGTTTTCTGTATGAACTGATGAAGAGTTTCTTCCATCCTTATTGATCTTTCGTTAAGTATAGAAATCTGTTGCCATAAGGTTGGTTGTTGCTGTTGCTTGTTGAATTGCCCAGTTTGTCCAGCTTGCCCAGTTTGTCCGTGACCAATGCTTGGAATTGGCTTCCACCCTTGATTAAAATTCCCCTGACGGTATTGATTGGCCATGAAGTTAACATCCTCTAAGCCTTCTGCTGGAAAAGCGCATTGACCATTGATAAGGTCACCTCCACATAATTCAGACAACTGTGATTGAACCTGTGCAACAGTCTTTAACTCTTTTGGCAGTTGTGCAAGTGTTTTTGTAAGAGTCTCGAGTTGTTGAGTTAGTATCTTGTTCTGTGCTAGCAAGGCATCATTGGTTTGTAACTGTAGAACTACTTTTTGTTGAATAGGAGCTCCTTTTTCACTGTTTAGTTCATTATCACTAGTAGCCATATTGTCAATGATTTCTGTAGCTTCCTCTGGAGTTTTCCATTTGATATTTCCTCCTGTTGAGGCGTCAAGCATCATCTTGGTTTGTGAACCAAGACCTCCAAGGAAGATTAGGACTACTTCCACTTCGTCAAATCCATGCGTGAGAGTCTTTCTTAATAAGCTTTTATATATGTCCCATGCATGCCCTAGTGATTCCTCCATGCCTTGCCTGAATGATGAAATCTCTTGCTTTCCTTTATTTACCTTTGATTGTGGAAAGTATTTGTTTAGGAACTTTTCCACCACTGCTTCCCACTCTGTAAAGCTTCCTTCTGGAAAAGAATTCAACCAAAGCTTAGCGTTGCCTCCTAATGAGAATGGAAACAAGCTAAGTTTGATTGCTTCGTCCAGCACCCCATTTATTTTCACCGTGTTGCAGATCTCATTGAAAGTTGTGAGGTGCTCATATGGGCTTTCGTGAGACAACCCATTAAATTGATTACTCTTCACCAGTTGGATTAATGCTGGTTTCACCTCCATGTTGGCTGCATTGACCCTTGGTCTTGCTATGCTATTAAAATGTTGAGGTCCAGCTATATTTGTGTAATCTGTAAGAGTTCTTCTGGCATTATTATTCTCCATATTCTCAGTGCTATGGTCAGAACCTTGTGGTGATGGTTGTAACAGAGTTTCCGGAGAAGGAAAAAGTTCTCTAGATGTACGGATTCTTCTCCTCCGTCTACTCTCGTCTAAACCTTTAAGAAGAGGTTCAGCAATTGTCTTGCTCCTAGTTCGGATTGCTTCCTGCATACACAAGCAAACAAATCCCTAGAAGAATTGGTTAGCACAAAAAGATATAAAAGAAGATATAAGATCAGAGATAAGAAGATAAAAACAAAAAAAATAAAAACAGAAAATAAAAACAGAAAAAATAGAAAAAATAAAAACAGAAAATAAAATAAAATAAAATAAAATAAAATAAAAATAAAAACAGAAAAAAATAAAAACAGAAATTCAAATTTCAAAATTCAAGTCAAAGATAATCAATAATCACACAAATAAACTAGTTAAACCACGACTCCCCGGCAACGGCACCAAAAACTTGATGACAAATTTATGAACACCGAAAAACGGTGCCACAAACTTGTTTAACAATCGGCAAGTGTGACCGAATCGTATCAAGTAATAAAACTAGGTAAGACCAAGTATCGTTTTCCCAAAGGACTCACGGCCTAGTTAACTATATGATTTGTTGATTATTTAAGACTTGTGAACGATTGATTGTAGGTTTTTAATGCAAAAGACAGTAATTAAATATGTATGCATGAATGTGATCAATGGCAAAAAGAGTAAAACAAACACGTAATGAATTATATGGATGAGTATGTTGTTGGGGTTATCAATTTCATCTTATCCACTCTCATATACTTTAGGAATTCATCAATCTTTTCATCAATGTTAATGCCACTCTCTAAATCACCTTGTCAAGAAGGCCTATCCTTAATTACGAGTTCATACAATTCCTATCATTCCTAGTAAACAATTGATTTTAGGTTTAAATGCAAAAGACAGTAATTAAATATGTATGCATGAATTTGATCAATGGAAAAGAGGAATACAAACACTTAAATGAATTAAATGGATGAGTATGTTGTTGGGGTTATCAATTTCATCTTATCCACTCTCATATACTTTAGGAATTCATCATTCTTTTCATCAATTGCTAATGCCACTCTCTAAATCACCTTGCAAGAAGGCCTATCCTTAATTACGAGTTCATACAATTCCTAGCATTCTTAGTAATTAATTCTGAAGTGCAGGAGCTTAAAGGCAACCAATATGCTATTGGGAGAAATTCCCCGGATCTAAATTTCCCCGTACGTTCCCATATCGACAAAATCAATAATCATAGCAATGAATGAGTTAAACAAAGCAAGCTTAGCAAAGAGGAAAAACCCTAACTAATGATGAAAGAAAGCATAAGTCTTAAAATAAGATGTTAAAACAAATTCCATATATGAGAGTTTCACAAGACTACATTGATTCCCCAACAACAATACAAGGTTTAGTTCACCATATTCATGGTGAAACTAGATGAACAATAATGAAAGAATGAAAGATAGAACCCTAGAAAGGTGAAGAGGTAGCCTGAGCATCCAAGATCTTCCTTCAAGGGGTGGAAAAGTGAGTGTTTGCTTCGTCTCAGCCAAAGATACAAACCCTAGGACGTCCTAAAGCTTATATACTATTCTAAAATATACAAAAAATTAGGCCCAAGCCCAAAATAGTGCTGCTCAGCGGTAAACTACCGCTCAGCGATAAGTGCGTGAGTTGATTGTTCCCCCTCAGCGGATCCAACGTGAGTTCCTGAGTGCCGCTCAGCGGTAAACTTCCGCTGAGCGGTAGTTGCGACTTCTCCTTTTGCACTTTTTGATGTCTTTTCTGATTCCATCTCTATCCTTCTTCACTTCTTTCACCAAATTCACCTTAAAACCTGCATAAAACACTGAAATCAAGCATAAACCTGTCCAGCTCTCTTATTTCTAAAAATATGACCAAAAGCATGATTTCAAGCTAGTTTCTAAGTGTTAAAGGTTGCTTTTAGTATGAAATTTAAGCATGAAAATAACAGTTTTTCAACTGTTATCACCTGTGTCAAGTGTTTGAATGGGAGGAAGTTGAACACAACTGATATTAGGGAACATCTTATTTGTGATGGTTTCGTACGAAGTTATACAATATGGATATGGCATGGTGAATTAATAGACTTGTCAATTGTCTCTCCAACTGAAAATATATTCGATTCCACAATGGATATAAAAGATCGACCAGAAGAAGACAACTTAGAGGACATGATCCGCGATGTTGGCGCAGAAGCTTTTGCCCAAGTGCATGTGTATGAAACGATGTCCACTGATGTAGAGAGTCCTTTGTATGTGGGTTCAACTAAGTTCACACGTGTCAGCGGTGTTAAGACTCATGAATTTAAAGGCGACCAATGGATGGACTGATAACAGTTTTATAGAATTGTTATCGCTATTGAATGAAATGCTATCAGATGGAAAAAAAAATCTTTGTCCAATGGGTATGGAGTATAAACGGACACATGCATGTTCGAATGATTGCATATTATATAGGAATAAGTATGAAGTTTTGACAAAGTGTCCAAAATGTGGGTTATTACGATACAAGTCAAAAAACAACAGTGAGATAGTGGTCACTGATAACAGTTGAAAAACTATTATTTTTATACTTAATTTTGACCTTAAAGACAACCATTATGACTTAGAAACTAGCTTGGATCACGTTTTTGTTTAAGTTTTGGAAATAAGAGAGTTGGATAGGTTTTATGCTTGGTTTCCTTGTTTTTGCAGGTTTTAAGATGAATTGAATGAAAGAAGTGAAGTAGCTAGGAGTTGGATTCAGAAAAGGAAGAAAAAGTGCACAAAAGAAGAGCTGCAAGTACCGCTGAGCGGCACTCTGAAGACCCGCAGTCACCGCTGAGGGGAAAAACAGCAGCTGAGGGGAAAATTGAAGACACGCGCTTACCGCTGAGCGCCATTTTTATGGGCCTTGGGCCACTTTTCTGTAATCTTTAGGAAGCTATATAAGGCTTTAGTCGAATTAGGGTTAGTATCTTTGGCCAGAACGAAGCAAAATCACACTTTCTTCACCCCTTGGAGGAGGATTTTGGATGCTCAAGCTCCACTCTTCAAATTCTAGGGTTCTATCTTTCATTCTTTCATTATTTTTTATCTAGTTTCACCATGATTATGGTGAACTAAACCTTCATTGTTGTTGGGGAATCAATGTAATCCTTTGAACCTCTCATTATAGAATTGGTTCTTTAATTCATATGCTTTCTTTCATTAATTGTTAGTGTTTTTCTTTTATACTCTATGCATGTTTTATTTAACTCATTCAATTGCATGATCATTGATTTTATTTGTATGGACACATATGAGTAAATCTAGAAATGAAGAAATTCTCCCAATAGTAATATTGCCTAGACATAGGGATAGGAGGATTGGTTGCCTTTAAGCTTCTGTGTGAATGTAATGCATGAATAATTGCTAGGGAGACAAGACATTGTAAACTAGTGATTAGAAGTAGGCTTTCTTCACCAAGACATTGGGTTTAAGGTAAATTAGAAAGTGGCATTAACATTAATGAATAAGATGAATTCTTGAATACATGAGAGTGGATAGGATGAATTGAAAACCCCCCAACAACATCATTATTCCATATATTTAAATCACGTTTTGCTTCTTTTGTCCAATTGATCAATATATACATTCATATTTACTTTTTAGTATTTGCATTTAAATCTACAAGAATTCGTTCACAAGTCTAAGATAATCAACTAATCATATAACTGTTTAGGTCTTGAGTCCTTTGGGAAACGATACTTGGTCTTACCATTTTATTATTACTTGATGCGATTCGGCTACACTTGCCGAGGGTTAACAAGTTTTTGGCGCCGTTGCCGGGGACTCGTGGTTTAACTATTCTATTTGTGTGATTATTGATTAACTTTGCCTTGATTTTTATCTTTTAATCTTTTTGTTTATCTTTATATCTTTTTGCTTATCTTTTTATCTTTTTTTTTATTTTTTTTATCTTGTTATCTTTTTAGTTTATCTTTTCTATCTTTTTGTGCTAATAATTGTTTCTAGGTTTTTGTGTTCTTGTGTATGCATGATACAATTCGGACTAGGAGCAAGAAAACTTCGGAGCCTCTTCTTGAAGGATTGCACGTGAGTAGAAGGAGAAGGAGAATCCGAACTTCTAGAGAATTATTTCCTTCTCCGGAAACACTTTTACAACCCTCATCACAAAGGTCCAACCAAAGCGTTGAGGATATGGCCGGAGAGAACAATGGTAGACGTACTCTGGCGGATTACACCAATGTTGTTGGCCCTCATCACTTTAATAGCATTGCTAGGCCGAGGGTCAATGCTGCAAACATGGAGGTGAAACCGGTATTGATACAATTGGTAAAGAGCAACCAATTTAATGGGCTATCTCATGAAAGTCCATATGAACATCTTACCACATTCAACGAGATTTGCAACACTGTGAAGATCAATGGCGTACCGGATGATGCAATAAAGCTTAGTTTGTTTCCTTTCTCATTGGGAGGCAATGCTAAGTTATGGTTGAATTCTTTTCCGGAGGAAAGCTTTACTGAATGGGAAGCCATGGTTTCAAAGTTCTTAAACAAGTACTTCCCACAATAAAAAATCAACAAAGGGAAGCAAGAGATCTCTTCTTTTAAACAAGGCATGGAGGAGACGCTAGGTCAAGCATGGGATAGATACAAGAGCTTGTTGAGAAAGACGCCCACTCATGGCTTTGACAAAGCAACAGTAGTCATTCTTTTCCTTGGAGGTCTTGGTTCACAAACCAAGTTAATGCTAGATGCCTCAGCTGGTGGTAATATTAAATGCAAGACTCTAGAGGAAGCCACTGAATTGATTGATAACATGGCTACTAATGACAACGAGATGCATAATGTGAGAGGAGCTCCAATTCAACAAAAGGGAGTTCTACAACTGTAATCAAATGATATCTTGCTTGTGCAGAACAAAATATTAACTCAACAGTTGGAGAATTTGACCAAGACACTTGCTCAGTTGCCAAAGGAGTTAAAGAATGTTGCACAAGTTCATCAACAACTTTGTGAACTTTGTGGTGGTGATCATATTAATGGTCAATGCACTTTTCTAGTGGAGGCTTTAGAAGATGTCAATTTCATGGCCAATCAATTTCCATACCGCCAAGGGAACTACAACCAAGGGTGGAAACCACACCCAAACATGGGTTAAGGTCAGAATGGACAAGTTGGACAAGTAGGAAAGTTCAATAGACCACAGCAGCAACCATCCATATGGCAACAAATATCTACTATAAATGAGAAATCAATAAAGCTTGAAGAAACTCTTCAACAATTTATTCAGGTGACCATCTCCAATCATAAAAGCAATGAAGATGCAATTAGAAATTTGGAGATAGAGATTGGCCAAATGGCTAAGGATAGGAAGGATAATCCTGATAAGAGTTTAGGGGCTAATACTGAGGTTAACCCTAAGGAAGAGTGCAAAGTTATTGTAAGTGCAGATGATAAGAGTGTGGATGAAGAAAAAAAGAGAGTTGAGTTAGTAATAAAAGAAGAAAAAGAAGAGAGAAAAGAGAGAGTTGAGAGAAAAGAAGAGATAATAGGTGAGGATTGGAGAAAAGAGAAAGACAAGAAGGGGGGAGAGAAAAAGATAGAGAAAAGTGATAAAATTCTTCCTTACCCTAAGGGGAGTGAAAAGATTGAAAAAGAGAGACAATATGGGCGATTTAAAGATATCTTCAAGCAATTGGAGATTTCAATACCTTTGAATGAAGCATTGCAACAAATTCTAACTTATGCACAACACATGAAGCAAGTCCCCATAAAGAAGAAATATCTAGATGAAAAGGGAGATTGCAGTGTTGTTGAGAAGAAGCCACTTCCTCCAAAAGTGAAGGATCCAGGAAGTTTTACTATTCCTTGTGTCATAGGGAAGGAGAAAATAAGCAAAACCTTAATTGATTTAGGGTCAAGTATTAATTTGATGCCTTTATCTCTGCTTGAAAGAATTGGTGATCTTGAAGTCAAGCCAACAAATGTGACTTTGTTAATGGCAGATGGATCTTTAAAGAAGCCCTATGGTGTGGTGGAAGATGTTATGGTGTGCATTGACACATTAAAATTCCTGGTGGACTTTGTGGTAATGGAGATGAAGGAGGATGAGAAGGTCCCAATCATTCTTGGAAGACTGTTTATGAAAACGGCAAAGGTAATCATCAATGTGGGTGAAGGGATGATAGTGCTTCAAGACCGAGGAGAGAAGTTGATCTTTAATGTCTTCAAAGGGGAGCAGTATACTCAAGAGATGGAGGCTAGTCATAAAGCTGCATGTAAAGATGCACCCTTGACTAGTTCAAAAGCTGCAAAGCCGAGCTTCAAAGGTAAAAATTGTTTCTTGTCACAGGTTAGGGAAGAAGAAAAAGATGGCAAAGGAAGGAAGGTTCATAATGACTTGATGGAGGAACAACTCAAACTTGGTACACCTGTAAGATTCAAGAACAAGTTGTGGGTTGTGAAAGACTATAAAGAGAATGGAGTGATAGAGATTGAATCTCCATATTCAAGGAGAGTCAAAAAGGTGGACCGGAAGCAGTTGATGAGTTGGTGTGATGAAAGAAAAAGGAACACCAACATTGAAGAAGGAACTTGAGCTTTATTGGGTCAAGCTAATGACGTTAAAAGAGCGCTTACTAGGAGGCACCCCAGTGGTTAAGAACTTTAATTTTTGTTTAGTGATGTAATTATGAACTTTTGGTATTTTTATTTTAGTTATAAACTTGTTACAGGGTACATCTACTGAAGGGTGTCAAGAGAAAGAGTATCTACTAAAGGATACTATGTTCGGTTGCACTTACTAATGGGTGCTGGAGGATTTTGGGTGAGGCTCGTGACGTTAAACAAGCGCTTACTAGGACGCAACCCAGTGTTCTAAATTCTTTAACTTATTTGCTTCTGTTTTTAGATTAGGGTTTGATGTACTCAGTTTGAAACTTTATCTGTTATGATGGTTTGCTTGTGACTTATGCATGATGAGTAATGCTTGATGATGCTTGGATATTGATTGATGTTGAAATTGTGCACTATATGCTGATATACAAGTGGTTGTTCACAAGCTATGTGAACAAATGCATGATGTTGTGATTGTGATTATGATCCTAAGCAGGGTGTGTATGTGGAATGTGAATGAGCCTATATGTGAGGTTTTGAACTCCAGAGTTTTTGATTGAGTGCTATTACATTGAAAGCATGAATGACTTTACCCAGGTTTCTTTGTTTGAATCACTTACTTGTTTGTATCATATGATCAACGTTATTTGTTAGTAACCCTTTATTAGCCAAATGCATGATTGTAGCCCAATAAAAGAGAGCACTATGTGTTCTATCCTTTGAACCTTTAGCTTTCAACATGATTTGAAAACCCTTTGTGAAAATCTTTACCCTGAGTTGAGTTGAGAGCTAAGCACGTGAAAAGCAAAAGAAAAAGGAAAGGAAAGAAAGAAAAAGAGAAAGGCTCAGTGCAAGAGAAACTTGGGAATAAGTAAGAATGGTTGTGTTTAGATGATTCACTTAACTCAAGGATTTTGTGATCTAGAAAAACCAATTTTCTTGTTAGCCCAGCCACATTATAAGCCATAGAAAAGTCCTTGTGATGATATTTGCCTGTGAATGTGTTTGATTATGGTTAAATGAAAGGCAAAGTTAATTCATGTGACAATGTGATAGTAGAGTGAATGAGTGACCTCTTATACACTTGTGTGTTTGAGTGAAACACTTTATCTAGTGAGGAAAGATTCCATGAACACATAAGTGCATCTATGCTTAGTTGATTGATCATTCATAAGAATAACATTTGTTGGAAACTATGTGATTATGAGAACATTAAAGCATGTGTGCATCTTGACTAAATTCTTTGTGATGAGCTGATTTGAGTATTTACATGTCTTGAGAGAAGAGTTTTGAATGTGGTGGACCATTATAGGGATTGGTGAAAGATTGAGTTACATCTTGTTTGCTTGAGGACAAGCAAAGTTCTAAGTTTGGGGTTGTGATAACAGTTGAAAAACTGTTATTTTTACACTTAATTTTGACCTTAAAAACAATCTTTATGACTTAGAAACTAGCTTGGAATCATGCTTTTGTTTAAGTTTTGGAAATAAGAGAGTTGGATAGGTTTTATGCTTGGTTTCCTTGTTTTTGCAGGTTTTAAGATGAATTGAATGAAAGAAGTGAAGTAGCTAGGAGTTGGATTCAAAAAAGGAAGAAAAAGTGCACAAAAGAAGAGCCGCAAGTACCGCTCAGCTCCACTTTTACCGCTGAGCGGCACTGTGAAGACCCACAGTCACCGCTGAGGGGAAAAACAGCAGCTGAGAGGCAAATTGAAGACATGCGCTTACCGCTGAGCGGTAATTACCGTTGAGTGCCATTTTTATGGGCCTTGGGCCACTTTTCTGTAATCTTTAGGAAGCTATATAAGGCTTTAGTCGAATTAGGGTTAGTATCTTTGGCCAGAACAAAGCAAAATCACACTTTCTTCACCCCTTGGAGAAGGATTTTGGATGCTCAAGCTCGACTCTTCAAATTCTAGGGTTTTATCTTTCATTCTTTCATTATTTTTCATCTAGTTTCACCATGATTATGGTGAACTAAACCTTCATTATTGTTGGGGAATCAATGTAATCCTTTGAAACTCTCATGTATTGAACTGGTTCTTTAATTCATATGCTTTCTTTCATTAATTTTTAGGGTTTTTCTTCTATACTCTATACATGCTTTGTTTAACTCATTCAATTGCATGATCATTGATTTTATTTGTATGGACACATATGAGTAAATCTAGAACTGAAGAAATTCTCCCATTAGTAATATTGCCTAGACATAGGGATAGGAGGATTGGTTGCCTTTAAGTTTCTGTGCGAATGTAATGCATGAATAATTGCTAGGGAGACAAGACATTGTAAACTAGTGATTAGGAGTAGGCTTTCTTCACCAAGACATTGGGTTTAAGGTAAATTAGAAAGTGGCATTAACAATAATGAAGAAGATGAATTCTTGAATACATGAGAGTGGATAGGATGAATTGAAAACCCCCAACAACATCATCATTCCATATATTTAAATCACGTTTTTCTTCTTTTGTCCAATTGATCAATACATGCATTCATATTTACTTTTTAGTATTTGCATTTATATCTACAAGAATTCGTTCACAAGTCTAAGATAATCAACTAATCATATAATTGTTTAGGTCTTGAGTCCTTTGGGAAATGATACTTGGTCTTACCATTTTATTATTACTTGATGCGATTCGGTTACACTTGTTGAGGGTTAAAAGTCACACAGAAAATAATGGTTCTGCTTTGAAAGTAGTTTGTACCTTCTACTCATGGCCAGACTTAAGCGTTTGTTCGCGAATCTGAAAGACGCTAAAAACCTAAGATGGCATGCATATGAGAGAACAATTGATGGGTTGCTTCGGCATCCAGCTGATTCAAAGCCATGGAAAAATATTGATCAACAATTCCCTCAATTTGGTGAAGAATGTAGAAATCTTAGGTTTGGTTTAGCTACTAATGGAATGAACCCATTTGATAAATTAAGTACCAATCATAGTTGTTGGCCCGTTATACTGATAATTTACAACTTATCTCCTGGATTGTGCATGAAAAGAAAGTACATGATGTTGTCAATGTTGATATTTTGTCCAAATCAGGCCACTAGTTGAAGACTTGAAGTTGTTGTGGGTTGATGCAATTGAAATATTTTATGCCTTTGCTTCTAAAACTTTCATGATGCATGTCATGTTATTTTTCACCATTAAAGACTTCCCAGCTTACGGTAATTTGTTGGGGTACAGTGTGAAGGGTCATAAAGCATGTCTTATATGTGAAGAAAACACTACAACTCATCATTTAAAACACAGAAGGAAGACAGTGTATATGCGTCATCGGAGACATTTACAATTTAATCATCCATCTCGAAGGTTAAAAAAAGCATTCATTGGACAATAAGAGAAAGACGATGCACCTATTCCACTTACTAGCCTTGAAGTTCTTGAAAAATTAATAAAGTGCATCATTTATTTAGGAAAACATCCAAGAAGTCATTTGTAACGACCCATTGGAAGAAGATATCAATATTCTTTGCTTTTTCATATTGGTTAAAGTTAGATGTTCGACATTGTATAAATGTGATGCATGTAGAGAAAAATATGTGTGATAGCTTTATTGGTACACTACTAAACATCCAGGAAAAAAAAAGATGGAGTGAATGCTTGTTTGGATTTGGTTGACATGAAGATTAGTAAACATACTTATTTGCCCTCTGCATGTTACATAATGTTCAAACAAGAGAATATAAGTTTTTGCCTTTGTTTAAAGAGTATCAAGGTACCACAAGGATACTCTTCAAATATCAAGAGCTTAGTGTCAATGCATGACTTAAAGCTTGTTGGACTAAAGTCTCACGATTGCCACGTCTTAATGTAACAATTGTTACCGGTGGCAATTCGTGGAATTTTGCACAAAAAAAATTTAGGCAGACCATTACTCGATTGTGCTCATTTTTCTAGTCAATTTGTAGTAAAGTCATCGATCCTACAAAGTTAGATGAACTTCAAGGCGACATTATTATCATCTTGTGTTAGCTAGAAATATTTTTCCCTCCATCTTTTTTGACATCATGATGCATTTACTTGTTCATTTGGTCAGAGAAATCAAGTTGTGTGAATCCTATTGAGCGTAGTATGAAGATTTTGAAAGGGTACGTTAAAAATCAATATCGTCCAGAAGGTTCAATGATTGAAAGGTATATTGCTGAAGAAATTATCGAGTTTTGTTCTGATTATATGACTAAAGCAAATCTGATAGGATTTTCTCGGACATCACGGTTGAATAAACGTTCTACAAGTAAATGTGGTGACGAAAAGTCGTGAAGAATTTATTCAAGCACATCTGTACATATTAAACAACACAGATGAGGTGATCCTGTTTTTGAAAGCACACAAAGTCGTTGTAAAGAACAATTATCCAAGACAATCAGACAAATGGTAGTTGATGGAGCATAACAGAACATACTTGTCTTGGTTCAAATCTGAAGTTTTGAAAGAAATCACGGTTTTTTAAGACTTTCTTGTGGCTAGCAAATGGTTTAAAGTTTGATGTAGTATGATTTACATGCCATGAAATTAATAATTTCACTTTCTATATGATAACGGTTGAAAAAACGTTATTTTTATACTTAATTTTGATATTAAAAACACTCTTTTTGACTTAGAAGCTTGCTTGAACTCATGTTTTTGCTTTAGTTTTGTGAATAAGAGAGTTGAAGATGAATTTAATGGTTTTGGGCTAGATTCCCTTGATTTTTAGGCTATTGGAATGATTCGAAAGAAGAGTTAAAGTACCCAATGGTTGGAATGCAGAAAAGTCAACCAGAATGCAGAAAAGTCAACCAGAGTGCAAAAAAGTCAACCATAATTCAGAAAAGTCAACCAGTCAACTAGAGTGCAGAAAAGTCAACCAGAGTGTAGAAAAAGTTGCGCTGAGCGCCAATTTTTGTAATCTCACGCTTGCCAAAATTGCCGCTGAGCGTCATTTTGAAGAGCCGCACATACTGCTGAGCGCCTAAAGTGCCGCTGAGCGCCATTTAAGTCGGCTTGGACCTGTTTTCTGTTATTTTTATGGGCTTGGACCTGTTTTCTGTTACTTTTATGTTCTATTTAAGGAATTGCATGTCCTAGGGATTGTATCTTTTGATGGCATGAGCACAGAAACATACTTTTCACCCCTTGGGGGTAGATTTGGAGATGGTGATGGCTCTGCTCTTCTCTTTCTAGGGTTTTTCTACCTCTTCCATTCTTTCATTCCATTATTCATCTAGTTCTTCCATGACGATGGGGAACTAAACCTTATTTGTTGTTGGGAAAGATGTAACCTCTTAAACTCTCATGTATTGAATTGATTCTTGATTATATATGCTTTACTTCATTAATTGTTAGGGTTTTTCCTCTTTGCTCTATGCATGCTTTATTTAACTCATTCAATTGCATGATCATTGATTTTATCTATATGGACACATACGGGGAAATCTAGAACTGGGGAAATTCTCTCGTAAGCAATATTACCTAGACATAGGAATAGGAGGATTCGTTGCCTTTAAGCTTATGTGCGAATGTAATGCATGATTCATTGCTAGGGAGACAAGACAGTGTGAACTAGTAATTAGGAGTAGGCTTTCTTCACCGAGACGTCGGGTTTAAGGTAAATTAGAAAGTGGCATTAACATTAATGAAGAAGATGAAATCATATATGCATGAGAGTAAATTAGGTGAAATCTAAACCCAACAACAATATCATCAACTTCATCCATTCATTCTTTTGTTTAGCCTCAATTGATCAACTTACATTCATGCTTATTTTATTGCATTTGCATTCAAAACCCCCAAAATTTGTTCTTTAGAGTCTTAATTAGTTAAGCGATTACATAATTGTTTAGTGTCGTGAGTCTCTTGGGAAACGATACTTGGTCTTACCATTTATTATTACTTGATACGATTCGGTACACCTGCAGAGGTATTAACAAGTTTTGACTCCGTTTTCGGGGATTAAAAATTTGTTTATCAAGTTTTTGGCGCCGCTGTCGGGGACTCGTGGTTTAACTATTCTATTTTCGTGATTATTGATTAGCTTTGACTTGATTTTTTATCTTTTTATCTTTTCACCTTTATATCTTTTTATCTTTTTACCTTTTTAATTTTATTTTTTATTTTTATCTTTTTATCTTTTTATCTTTCTATCTGTCTATCTTTCTATCTTTCTATCTTTCTATCTTTCTATCTTTCTATCTTTCTATCCTTCTATCTTTCTATCTTTTTATTTTTTTTCTTTCTATCCTTCTATCTTTCTATCTTTTTTATTTTTTCTTTTTATCTTTCTATCTTTCTATCTTTTTATCTTTTTATCTTTCTATCTTTCTATCTTTCTATCTTTCTATCTTTCTATCTTTTTAATCTGTTTATCTTTTTATCTTTCTATCTCTACTTTTTTTTATCTTTTTAATTTTTTATCTGTTTGTGCTAATTGGGTGCTCTAGTGTTGTGTTCTTTAGTGTTTGCAGGATAAAATTCGAAACTATGTACTAGGAGCACGAGATCATCAAAAGAAGAAGGAGGAAAACATCTACTGAGGGATGCTAGGAGGACTCAGATGACAACATCTACTGATGGATGCTGCTATGATGAGGGTGATGAATGATAGTGTCTACTGATGGAGGCTATGTGATTAAGCATCTACTGATGGATGTTGTGGGATTAAGCATCTACTGATGGATGCTAATGACGGCATCTACTGATGGATGTCGATGAAGATGAGAAAGATTAGCATCTATTGATGGATGCTATGTGATTAAGCATCTACTGATGGATGTTAATGACGACATCTATTGATGGATGCCGATGAAGATGAGAAAGATTAGCATCTACTGATGGATGCTGATGAGAAGGATTTGCATCTACTGATGGATGCTGGAAGATTCAGATGAGAGCATCTACTAATGGATGCTACTAAGAGCATCTACTGATGGATGCTATGCTACTAGACATCTACTGATGGATGTTACTGACAGCATCTACTGATGGATGCTGCTGGATCAGGATTTTTATGTTTTTAATTTTGTTTTATTTTTATTTTTGCTTATGTACTTGGTTTAATGAGTTGTGTGCAATGGTTTGGTATGATGTGATAAACTGTTGTTTGTGATGAGTAATATTCTTGTGTTTGCTCTATTGTTGAATGATGCATGTTGAGTTAATGATTGTTGAGTTTTTTTAAGCATAGATGGTGGTTCCTCATAGTATTGTTAAAAACAGATCCATGATTTCAATTGTGATAAATATGCTGGGCAGGATGTTTATCAAACATTGGAACTTGAGTTAACCTGTGAGAGATTAGGCTCTAGAGTTTTTGATTGATTGAGTGTTATTGCTTTGGAAGCATGATAACAGTTGAAAAACTGTTATTTTCATGCTTAAAATTGATACTAAAAGCAACCTTTAACACTCAGAAACTAGCTTGGAATCATGCTTTTGTTCATATGTTTAGAAATAAGAGAGCTGGACAGGTTTATGCTTGATTTCAGTGTTTTATGCAGGTTTTAAGGTGAATTTGGTGAAGAAGTGAAGAAGGATAGAGATGGAATCAGAAAAGAACTCAAAAAGTGCAAAAGAAGAGAAGCCGCAAGTACCGCTAAGCGCCAGTTTACCGGTGCGCGGCACTCAGGAACACCCGTTGGCTCCGCTGAGGGGTGAAAGTGCAGTTGAGGGGAGAATTGACTACGTGCTGGTACTGCTGAGCGGTGGTCTTTTGGGCTTAGGCCCACTTTTCTGTAATATTTCGAATAGTATATAAGCTTTAGGACTTCCTAGGGTTTGTATCTTTGGCTGGAGACGAAGCAAACACTCACTTTTCCACCCCTTGGAGGAAGATCTTGGATGCTCAGGCTACCTACTCATCTTTCTAGGGTTCTATCTTTCATTCTTTCATTATTGTTCATCTAGTTTCACCATGAATATGGTGAACTAAACCTTGTATTGTTGTTGGGGAATCAATGTAATCTTGTGAAGCTCTCATATATGGAATTTGTGTTTAAACATCTTATTTGAGATACATGCTTTCTTTCATCATTAGTTAGGGTTTTTCCTCTTTGCTCAAAGCATGCATTGTTTAACTCATTCGATGTCATGATTATTGATTTTTTCGATATGGGAACGTACAGGGAAATCTAGATCTGGGGAAATTCTCCCAATAGCATGTTGCCTAGACATAGGAATATGAGGGTTGGTTGCCTTTAAGCTTCTCTGCTTCAGAATTAATTATTAGGGATGCTAGGAATTGTATGAACTCGTAATTAAGGATAGACCTTCTTGCAAGGTGATTTAGAGAGTGGCATTAACATTGATGAAAAGAATGATGAATTCCTAAAGTATATGAGAGTGGATAAGATAAAATTGATTACCCCAACAACATACTCATCCATCTAATTCGTTCAAGTGTTTGTGTTCCTCTTTTCCATTGATCAAAACTCATGCATACATGTTTACTTATTGTCTTTTGCATTTGAAACCTCAAGAATTTGTTCACAAGTCTTAAATAATCAAGAAATCATATAACTAACTAGGCCGTGAGTCCTTTGGGAGAACGATACTTGGTCTTACCGAGTTTATTACTTGATACGATTCGGTCATACTTGCCGAGGGTTAAACAAGTTTTTGACGCCGTTTTTCGGTGTTCATAAATTTTTCATCAAAGCATGATTAATTTTGCCTAATTTTCTATGATTAAACCACTTGCTTGCTTGTTATAAATGATCAAGGCCATGTTTTTCTTCTCCCTTAGAGCCAATGTTTATAAGTGAACCCAATAAAGATCAATGTTTTCTCTAACCTTTGCACCTTGAGCCTAAATTTGAAAAGCGGAAAAACCCTTTTTGAAATCCCTACCTTGAGTTAAGTAGAGTATGTTTTTGTGGTAATGGAGAATGGTTCAAGTTTGGGGTGGTAACAAACCGAAAAGAAATTTGTGAAATTCATTAAAAAGCATTGGGCAAAAGCAAAAAGCAAAAGCAAAAAGCAAAAGAGAAGAAAAGAAAGAAAAAAAAAGGTTAAGCTCACTGCAAGTAAAGTTTGGGAATGAGTTGAAAATTGGTTTCTCACATAAAAGAAGAAAAAGAGTTGAGATTTAATGAGAATAAATGAATTGTGCACTCTCTTAACTCAAGAATTTTGTTGTCTAGAAAAACCAATTTTCTTCTTAGCCCAGCCTCAATACAAGCCTTGAAAAGTTCTTGGGATGATAACTTGCTTGTGAGTGTGTTTGATATGTGGTTAAATGAAAGGCAAAGTTGATTCATGTGACATTGTGATGGTAGAGTGTAAGAGTGACACCTCACTATACACCTTTGAGTTTGAGTGAAACACTTTTGAGTGCTTGAGTGAAACACTTTTGAGTGCTTGAGTGAAACACTATCTTTGGTGACGAATTGTTCCATGCACTATATGATAACATTCTTGCTTGGTTGGTTGATCATTCATGAGGTTTGCATCTGTTGTGTATGTCTTGATTATGTGAGCACCATAATTGAAGCTTGATTGGCTAAAGCATCATTATATCTTGACTAATCTTTCTATGATGAGCATTCATGAGTGATTTACTTGTCCTGAGAGAAAAATGCTTTTTGGTGTGCTAGACCATTGTAGTATGAGTATTTTGTTTAAGCCAAGTTACACTTTGCTTGAGGACAAGAAAAGTTTCAAGTTTGGGTTGTGATAACGGTTGAAAAATCGTTATTTTTATACTTAATTTTGATATTAAAAACACCCTTTTTGACTTAGAAGCTTGCCTAAACTCATGTTTTTGCTTCAGTTTTGTGAATAAGAGAGTTGAAGATGAATTTAATGGTTTTGTGCTAGATTCCCTTGATTTTGTAGGCTATTGGAATTATTTGAAAGAAAAGTTAAAGTACCGAATGGTTGGAATGCAGAAAAGTAAACCAGAGTGCAGAAAAGTCAACCAAAATCCAGAAAAGTCAATCAGTCAACTAGAGTGCTGAAAAGTAAACCATGAGTGCAGAAAAACTTGCGCTGAGTGGCAGGGGGCGCTGAGCGCCAATTTTTTCTGTCTCACGATTGCCAAAATTGCCGCTGAGCGTCATTTTGAAGAGCCGCACTAACCGCTGAGCGCCAAAAGTGCCGCTGAGCGCCATTTAAGTCGACTTGGACCTGTTTTTCTATTATTTTTATGGGCTTGGACCTGTTTTGTGTTATTTTTATGTTCTATTTAAGGACTTGCACGTCCTAGGGATTGTAGCTTTTGATGGCTTGAGCACAGAAACACACTTTTCACCCCTTGGGGGTAGATTTGGAGATGGTGATGGCTCTCCTCTTCTCTTTCTAGGGTTTTTCTATGTCTTCCATTCTTTCATTCCATTATTCATCTAGTTCTTTCATGACGATGGGGAACTAAACCTTATTTGTTGTTGGGAAAGATGTAACCTCTTAACCTCTCATGTATTGAATTGATTCTTGATTATATATGTTTTACTTCATTAATTGTTAGGGTTTTTCCTCTTTGCTCTATGCATTCTTTGCTTAACTCATTCAATTGCATGATCATTGATTTTGTAGATATGGACACATACGGGGAAATCTAGAACTGGGGAAATTCTCTCAAAAGCAATATTACCTAGACATAGGAATAGGGGGATTGGTTGCTTTTAAGCTTCTGTGCGAATGTAATGCATGATTAATTGCTAGGGAGACAAGACATTGTGAACTAGTAATTAGGAGTACGCTTTCTTCACCGAGACATCGGGTTTATGGTAAATTAGAAAGTGACATTAACATTAATGAAGAAGATGAATTAATATATGCATGAGAGTAAATTAGGTGAAATCTAAACCCAACAATAATATCGTCAACTTTATCCATTCATTCTTGTGTTTAGCCTCAATTAATCAAATTGCATTCATGTTTATTTTATTGCATTTGCATTCAAAACCCCCAAAATTTATTCTTTAGAGTCTTAATTAGTTAAGCGATTACATAACTGTTTAGTGTCGTGAGTCTCTTGAGAAACGATACTTGGTCTTACCATTTAATATTACTTGATACAATTCGGTACACTTGCCGAGGTATTAACAAGTTTTTGACTCCATTTTCAGGGATTAAAAATTTGTTTATCACTATACAAAGACTTCGGATGATAAAAGCACAGTACAAAATAGTGGCGTCAGTCTAGAAGTTGAGTCGCTACAATTTTCCACATCCAAAGATCAAAATTCTTTAATTGGATCAATGAGATATTATGGTAGAATAGAAGAGATATGGGAGGTTGATTACACTAAGTTTTTATTGCACTGTTCAAATGTAAGTGAGTTGACAATAAGAGTGGTGTCAAAATAGATGAATTTGGTATGACGGTTGGTTATGGAGACGAACCGTTTATCATGGCATATCAAGAAAGTCAAGATTTTATGTCAAAGATCCTGTAATTGGATTTTATGTCTCAATGTAAATTTAACCCAACAACAACAAAAAAACCAATCAAAATACAAAACCATAGTATAAATAACCCAACAACAACCACAAATCAAATAAATTCATACTTTCCTCCCAAAATTCACATCAACCACTATAAGTTCTACACAACTTCATGCCCCACTAAACCATACCACGAAAAACACCCAAATAACACAACAACCCATAAATGCCCAAAAAAATTTAAACAAACTAAACCAACCAAAAACAACGGAGGAAACCTTCAAAAAACACTTCCAATGCGGTATCCAAGTACGTTGGTTCCAAAACGCCTAAAGTTTGCCGCCTACAACATTGCAACGGCGACAGTCTGACCAACACTAAACGTTTCTCGATGGTTGGGAGGGAGAAATATCGGTGGGTGGGTACATGTCCACGGAGGCACTCCGGTGAACAACGGACTGCGACGCTCCAGGGAAGACGCACGAAAATGGGTTGGTGGGTGGGTAGACATAAACGGCGGCTGATGACAAATTTATGAACACCGAAAACGGCGCCACAAACTTGTTTAACAATCGACAAGTGTGACCGAATCGTATCAAGTAATAAAACTAGGTAAGACCAAGTATCGTTTTCCCAAAGGACTCACGGCCTAGTTAGTTATCTAATTTGTTGATTATTTAAGACTTGTGAACGATTGATTGTAGGTTTTTAATGCAAAAGACAGTAATTAAATATGTATGCATGAATGTGATCAATGGCAAAAAGAGTAAAACAAACACGTAATGAATTATATGGATGAGTATGTTGTTGGGGTTATCAATTTCATCTTATCCACTCTCATATACTTTAGGAATTCATCAATCTTTTCATCAATGTTAATGCCACTCTCTAAATCACCTTGTCAAGAAGGCCTATCCTTAATTACGAGTTCATACAATTCCTATCATTCCTAGTAATTAGTTCTGAAGTGCAGGAGCTTAAAGGCAACCAATATGTTATTGGGAGAAATTCCCCAGATCTAGACTTCCCTGTACGGTCCCATATCGACAAAATCAATGATCATGACAATGAATGAGTTAAACAATGCAAGCATTAAGCAAAGAGGAAAAACCCTAACTACTGATGAAAGAAAGCATGTATCTCAAATAAGATGTTTAAACACAAATTTCATATATGAGAGTTTCACAAGATTACGTTGATTCCCCAACAACAATACAAGGTTTAGTTCACCATATTCATGGTGAATCTAGATGAACAATAATGAAAGAATGAAAGATAAAACCCGAGAAAGGTAGAGAGGTAGCCTGAGCATCCAAGATCTTCCTTCAAAGGGGTGGAAAAGAGAGGGTTTGCTTCGTCCCAGCCAAAGATACAAACCCTAGGAAAACCTAAAGCTTATATACTATTCGTAAAATACAGAAAATTAGGCCCAAGCCCAAAATAGTGCCGCTCAGCGGTAAACTACCGCTCAGCGGTAAGTGCACGAGCTCGATTCTTCCCCTCAGCGGCCATTTCACCCCTCAGCGGAGCTAACGTGGGTTTCTGGGTGCCGCTCAGCGGTAAACTACCGCTGAGCGGTGGTTGCGGCTTCTCCTTTTGCACTTTTTGATGTCTTTTCTAATTCCCTTTCTGTTCTTCTTCACTTCTTCCACCAAATTCACCTTAAAACCTGCATAAAAAACTGAAATCAAGCATAAACCTGTCCAGCTCTCTTATTTCTGAAAATATGACCAAAAACATGATTTCAAGCTAGTTTCTAAGTGTTAAAGGTTGCTTTTAGTATCAAATTTAAGCATGAAAATAACAGTTTTTCAACTGTTATCAGCGGCACTCCGACGGCAATGGGTGGGTGGGAGGGAAGCCCTTCTCTCGTAGCTTAGGTGGTAGGTGAGAGGAAGCAGCATCTCTCTAGGGTTCGGGTTCTCTCTCTAAGCTTGGGTTCTCTCTCTAACCTTGCTTCAGATTCAAATTCTAAAATTTGAAAAATGAAATCAGCAACTTGAAACCCAGCCCCTAATTTTCTTTCCACGTCATTTTTCATTTTGAAATTTTATTTTCATGTGGACCAGTCATATTTTGACACATGGCTAGTGTCAAAATGTTGTCAAGCATTATCTTTTATATATATATATATATATATATATATATAATAAAGAGGATAAACATATTTAGTTTATATTATTCTTAATAGTATAATTATTAATTTATTTGTTAAGGATTGTATAATTGTCACATGTTTCAATTTTATTTTATTTTTATTTATTTAGTCAATTTTTAATTTTTTAATTTCGATTAAAATATTTATTAAAAATTACTTATATTTTATATTATACGAAAAATTATTTATATTTTATTTAGTAATACTTTACGGTTTATTATACTTTCAAATTTGGATTGAATTTTTTACTAAAAACTATTTATATTTTATTTGATATATTTTTTTGGAATTCACCTTTTTCTTCACTTTTATAATTTGGATTGAATTTTAATCTACATTATTTATTTTATGAGTTCATAATTTTTGTAACATTAAAAATTTAATTTTTTTTCTAATAATTTAATTAATTATTCATTCTTTTTAAACATTTTTATATCGTTATTAATTAAATTAACTGAATTTAAGAAATTATAATAATATAATATTTAAAAATTGATACATACAGTCTTTGTTTATAGTATTTATAAAGAGTATATTGCATTTCATTTGGTAAAGATTAGTGTAACATCCCGAATTAGGCGTTACAATTTATGTTCCATAAAATACATATATAATTTTTTTTTAACACCAACAAAATATTACGTTCTTTATTACAACACAAGTCTTCTGAAAATAAAATTCCACACAGTTCATAAACTTCTGAAATTTAAAATTTCACACAGTTCGGAAATTCAAACATAGATTTATTTTAGAAATTCCCCATGTCTCCTTTTTCCCACAGATCTCTCATCTTCTAAGCAAGTCCAGAACCATCTGCTAATTCATCTGAAATAGTTTCTGCTCCCGTATAATACCACACATTATACGATCATTGCATTCACATACACAAACACAAACAGTAGGGTGAGCTAACCAAATCAAGAAATATACATTATCCACAATCTTACTAATATCACAAGTGTGGCAATCAATCCAATACATGCATCTCGAACATACTCAAGAACAGACTATTATATTGATACTATATAATATTTCTCAAGTCAGAACTATCAATACATTTACTAGAGTCAATGCAACATATTATTAACCTGCCTACTTACCAAAGCAAAGCAGTCAACAATCCTTCCGTCTACTTACCAAAGTAGTATAACCATGTGATACTGACTACTTACCAAAGTAATCTAACGAGGTGATCTACTTACCAAAGTAGTATAACAAGGTGATATTGTCTACTTACCAAAGTAGCACAATAAGGTGATATCGTCTACTTACCAAAGTAGTACAATAAGATGATATTGTCTACTTACCAAAGTAGTACAATAAGATGATATTGTCTACTTACCAAAGTAGCACAATAAGGTAATATTGTCTACTTACCAAAGTAGCACAACAAGGTAATATTCCGCCTACTTACCAAAGTAGTACGGTTTATGCCAAATTAATCTCTCATTATCTCACCTACTTACCAAAGTAGCGTCCGACTTCAAACATCTTCCCTCCCGACTTACCAAAGTCATAGGAAAATAAATAAATTTCGAATTTATAATTATGACAATAATTCTTATACTACCCATCAAATTTTACCATAAACTTATTTACAATTCATGATTTAACTCAAATAATTATTACTAACTCAGTAATATTCAATATAATTTTATATTCTAATATAGAATATATTATATTACTTATCTTCAAATTTTCAAAATACAACTACACATACAATTTAAGAATATAATTATTCAAGAATTTATCCAATACAAATAAATTTACTATTTCGTGGAAAGATTACTCTTCACTCATATCAATAATTAAAATCTGAACCAATCAGACTAATAAACAATATGTTTAAATCATATGGTAAAATTTTCAGTCCAATCTAACGGTTAATGAGGTGGAAATCATAATTTATGTATAAATGATCCAAAAACATAAATTAAGCAGTATTGAGATCCCTGAGAAGATACGAAACTAATATCTACAAATCTGTATCTCCGATTTACAATCTGAACGGTCAAAGTATAACACTTTCTTTTAGAAACAACATATTAAAATTTCAGGGTAATCCAACGGCTAACTAAGTAGATATGGAGGTTTTACCGAGGTAACTCAGAGACAGAAATTTAAGTGGTTCTCGGTTAAACTCAAAATGCGGAATGAATTCCTCTAAGCACAGACATCTAATTCCAAATCATAACGGTCAAGATCACCTACTATGTCTTATGAACTTCATACTAAAGTTTGGGCTCGATCTAACGGTAAATGGAAAATATATGAAATATTTACCATTATAACTTAAGAACATAATTGTAGTGTTCATCAAATATTTCAAACTTTCGAAATTTCTTTCTCTAAACATAGACCTTCAATTACAAATCCGATCGGTCAAATTGTATTAATATGTCTTAGGGATCATATATCAAATTTTGAGGTTGATCCAACGGTCAAATAGGTCAAAATCTATATTTTTACTGAGACAACTTAGTAACAGAACTACAGGGGTAACTAATTTACTCAAACTTGCAGGATTTATTTCTCCAAGTACAAACTTCTATTTTCAAATCCGAACGGTCAAAATTTAGTAATAGGTCTTAGGATTCACCTATTAAAATTTTAGCTAAATCCAACGGTGAAAACAATTAATAGAAAAATTTCACCACAGTAACTCGAAAATAAGAAATTATAATCATGAAAACCAAATTTTACACAAGTCAATAGATAACTACCATTACCAAAATTTTAACATATTCATACTCATATTCATGATCATAACAAGAAAGGATTAGCTCCCCTACCTCTTCTCCTTGCAAGAAATTCTTCACTCTTGATACTCCTAGACCACCACCTTTGCTTGTTTTCACTCTCAAGTTCAAAGAAAATTCTAACTTAAATCCCTCTTCTCTTCTCCTCCACTCTTATGGCCTTAATAAGCTTATATCAAGAGAATGAAGCCTCTTGGAAGATGCTTGCAGTAATACAATGGAAAGAAAAAAACAAACAAATGAAAGGGATGAGTCCCCTTTACCAAAACATGCACCCATGTTTTACGGGAAACAAAACATCAACCTCCATGCTTCAATATTCTCCTTTTATTTTATATATTAGTATTATTTTTTTTTTAATTTATAATTATGTCCCTCCTTTTAACCAAAGATGGCCAGCACAAATTGCATCAAATTCAAATAATTAATACAAGAAAAACCAAGCTAAACAAAATGGTAAAAAAAAATACAAACAATAATCTTTATCTTACATATGCAAAATATGTTTGAAACTAATTACACTAACCAAAAATTTATTTATTTATTATTATTATTTTTCATACTTTCTACATACTAATGCACACCATAATTAATTATTCAAAACCACAACATACATAAAATTACTTTTATTTTTCTATAGGTCTTACAATTAGTACACTATAATTTTACCTTTATTAATATAATTTATTTTATTAATATTTTATTCTTTAAATTTTATACCTACTTTTTCGAAAATTATTTTTAAAGATGTGCTTTTTAATTTAATAATATTTTTATTTTAATAATAATTAAATGAATTATTTTTTTAGTTTTTAATAAAAGTGAATATATACAAAATGCATGAATTTTCATTGGTACCCAAATAAAAAAAAGGAGGAGAGTGTATTTTCATATTTTTTTTAATAAAAGGTTTTTTGAAAGAAAAAATCAATAATAGGTACTTGAGAAATTACAATTTAAATCCCATGAGTTACCATTACAATAAAAAGATGTTTCTAATTGTCTATGGGTGAAAAAAAATGAAAGAGGGTATTGGTCGTGATCTGTCTTATATTCTTTTTATAATAAAAACATATATTTATTATTATTTGTTATAATTCTTTATAGATAAAAATGTTTATATATTATTATTTTTATTTTTATTTTATTTATTATATTAAAATAAA